>JAVTVY010024231.1:0-97353 GCA_036873755.1 Hanleya hanleyi
AGGATTGATTATACGCCACGTTACTTTTGTTTGCAACATTCCATAAAAAATGCGATAATATCATATTATTTCGTTTGTTTCCTGTAGCGAGGAGACAGTGCGACAATACGGAGTTTAGATGTAACAACGGGCAGTGTATCCCCTTAGATCAACGCTGTGATATATTGATAGACTGCCTGGACGAAATCGGATGAGGAGGCCTGTGGTAGGTTACAACAATCCTTCGAACCTACTCTCTCCCTCTTTTGCCCACTCACTCCACCCTTCTCTTAAACTTCGATTCTCGGTATTCCTCTCCTTACAAGAATGTAAATAGTTATGTTTAAAATGTGTAATTCGATGCCTTTGTCCATTGGACCCAGCTTGTTTTTTTTCTCTTAAAACGTATAACTACTCGGTGAAAAGGATAAGATATAGTAAACTACACGTATTATCAATATGCTACTAGTAGGTCGAATATTATGTTGAAATATAGATGTACGAGGGAAGAATTGAATGAAACTCATAATTATGACTAGATAAATATCCTTTAATAATATATGATATGTGGATGTTTTGATGTGGATTTACTATGGTTCCAGTATATGTTAAGGTCCCCATTCTGGAAATGTAATGTTGTTTAAAGGATCGATGGTACAAAAACCATCACCGGTATGTACTGACCGGTAACTACGTACGTTAATCAATATGATTTTCAATAGGTCCCTATGTTTATAGACGAAGATAGTATCATTAAATTTCTGAGCATATACACTGAAAGAAAAAGTCACTAGAATAATCCGAATCTTGCCTGCAAATAGATATATGAATTCACAGAAGACTGGTTCACGAACATGACAGAATTATGTGTCCTTGAAAACGGCATCAGCAGATTCACAGGTCAATGGGTTTGTTTCGTAGCCTTTGGAAGGCGATACATCTATCGTTATCGTATGACTAGAAGTTCGTTTGGATGGAATCTCTCTACAAAGACATGAAGTTTATGCTTCTTGTACAATGGTGCGTTCATGACTATCGCTCGCTATCCTTCACGAATGTGGTGGATTATAGTGAACTCCTCAGCGTGAAAAAGTGAAAGTGAAACTGAGTCAGAGTAGATATCACAATGGGCTTCCTATGCCATCTGATGTTCTGCGGTGCGCAATAAATTTCAGACGTATGTGATATGCATTATACACATTCATTGCTCTATTTAGTGACCAAACACAAGGTCGCAAGATTGGTGATATAACATTATACATCCTCGATAGCGAGCGCATTCGACATTTGAGACATAGGTGACAGCGTAGGAAATCCATTAGATAATATATTTTTAAGACGATGAAGTAAATAGACACGCCTTTGCATTGTTGGATGGTAAAGTACAAGCCTGTCGAAATGGGGTACATTGTAATGATGGTTGTGGTTTCCATGCATGGAACATATCGGAAAATATCCTGCGACGTTAATGGCGTAGAAGTCAAACGTTGCAGTCAGACTTTGCGACGCTGTTTGGTGACGCACAAGCCTATCGAAATTGGGTAATTTGCTAGACGATAAAATCAAAACGACACAACGAAATCTCTTCAAATTTGGTATGCGGATACCTTGCCACAAGATCTTCAAATTTGGTATGCGGATACCTTGCCACAAGATCTTGCTTTGGAGTGTATTTGTCCAAGTCACCAGAATCGGGTATTTCGTCCACACACACCCATATGTAGCACCCTGTCTCTCCAAATCTGGTTTCCAAACATCAGAAAGACTCGCTGAATTCTTTTCAAATTTTGTTTATGGATATTTTGTTAAAAGTTGTCGAATTGCGTTTGATCCACTTGCCCACTATACACACAATTATTTTATTCCCTTGCATTTAATGAACCACGTGTCCTGCATCGATTCATTAAACTAATTACACATTAATTCAGCAACATCAATGACGACGGCAAAGTGGTGAAGCGGCTATGTCAAGAAAAATCATCAGAAAATGAATGTTCTTTTGTATCAGCGCGGCTAATAATTGCCGCTGCTCTTACTTTTAGCCTGGAGACGGCTGCATTGTCAAGGTGTTAGAAAATAAATTTGAAGAAATTCTTCAAACAGGGTCGTGTAAAGAAGAGACAAGTTTCAAGTGCTATGACGGTCGATGTATTCCCAAGAGAGCAGAGTGTGATGGACAAACAGACTGTAGCGGCCTGGAACACGACGATGAACACGACAGATGCATACCGGAACGGGCGAAAAGGTCATGCGCAGAATGGAGAATGACGGGATACAATGTCAACGGCATGTACGACGTGAACCCAAGCGGTGGCGATGGTGAGTTCAATAACAGAAACAAATTCGACCCACCAGAAGGCAGTCGCAATGTATTGCCTATATTTCTCAATCAATCAGTTCAAGCACAAGCGAATATAATGTACAGAATGTGCTTAAGTTTAAATATGCCCAAGTTAGAGAAACTACAGATTGGCTAGAGTTTTTCTAATTTATTCCCCAGACCAATGGAAATCCCGGACCTCTTTTTGAAAATTTAAAGCAATCAACTGCTTCAATACTGGAAGATATCACATGATGAAACGCTGTTTCTATAAAAACTACATTCACAGCTCCCGCCAAGGTCGAGTGTTTGTTTGAGGACGACACAGGGCGAGTGGTAAACGTGTTTCATCATAACTTGGAGGAACGTTCGCACGTAGATGGCTTTGAGTGGAACTATATCCGGGAGTTCAAATACCTCCACGCCAGCCTGCACGAGATCCGGGCACTTGTGGTTCAGTCACGTGACTGTGATATGAAGGTCCGATACGAGTGTTATGCTAGTATGCTTGGCAAGGACGCAGCTGCCATATATACCTATAACATGACAGCAGTGGACTTCAGGACGCCTGTCGGTGATTGTCGATGTCTACTAACAGGAAATTGTCGCAATACTGACAAGTAAGTTGTGATCTCTGAATCAATTTGTTATAACCATTCTCTTCTTCATCGGTGACCAACCCCGCTTTTGGGTAAACAATAGTGCGGGTTGGATCAATGGTTTCGTCCGGAAATTGAGTTGATGTTCTCCAAACTTGTCAAGCTTGAAGGAATTGTGTAAAGTGAAAAAGTGAAAACGTGACATAATTTACTGTTAACTACTCTTTTATCAATACCATTAAATCTACTCTTCTCTGCTTGTTCTTTTATAACTCGAAAACCGCGCGACGTACTGATACAATATATACACCAATCGAAAGGTCATACTCCGGAGAGAGACATAGACTTACTATAAGTAAAATTATTAATCCGGAAATGACTATTTTTAGCTGGATAGTGCTGAATTGGGTTTTCCTATGTTATACGTATATTTTAGACATGTACGATAGGCCGCATGAAGTATGTGCAGAACCAGGCGGTGTACATGTATTCAGAGACTGTATGTAATATGTCGGGTTAACAAAGGACAATCCCACATTCAGGAGAAACTCGTTGTCCAAATTGCATTTTCCCATAATTCGATATCCGTGTGAAGTCAAGATACAATGTGTACGTGTAACGGTCTTGCTCCAGAGAGTGATAAAGAACTACTTTGGACTGAGTCGTTTGGAGGGGCTGACCACCTCACCCAAATTGTGTTCTGCTGTGTTATAAGCATATATTACGATATACAATTAGTGCAGATCCTGGTGTGAGACTACGCAGTAATACAAGCATCATAGCCCACATTTTGTAGAGAATTGTGTTTTCCAATACATGTGTGACCTTGAATTGAATTACAGTACAATATACAAAAGCTATTCAGTTGAGGGCTAATAACTGACACTCGTACAAATTACAGTAAACATATTCAAAGATGTGGTATGGTTTGCTGGTGAAATACTTACAGCACCAAGAAATTGATAGTGTCCTCGGTCTTCGAAACAAGGGTTTACATTACCGAGAAAACAAATGATTTTACACACTCACCCATTCGTAATTCAGGAACCACTGGACGTACATTTGCGATTAATATCGCATCGGACAGCTCTCGCAAATGGGACTGCCATGAAGTTGTTATTTGAATCCGAACACAATTTGAGAGTTTGGCAAATGCATTCCAACGTTTAGGCATATGATTTGCTGAAAATTTTATTCTTGAGTATATTTACTGTTGTATCAGAATTGTTTAATACAGAATCGATAGACATTTGGATGCCAAATCGTGAATATGGACTCACATTGTGGCCTTAATGCATTACATTTCATCGCTAAATCATCAAATTCTACATATGGCGCATACATAACTCGTCTAAAATTGTGTTCACACAACTTACCACATAACTATCGATTGATTATCAACCACGTTTATCTTACGATTCAATACTATTCAATATCAGATGCCGTAGGTTGTCGAAGAGAAAGTTTGTGTCATATTCAAGCTGGAAAGGCATCATTTATTGATCTGCTAAACTCTTGATATATTTTTAAAAAGCATGGCGAACTCCCTGTTTATGTATTCAAAAAGAACTATATTTGTTTAACATTTGACTTGAACCTTGACTCCAAGCAAGAAAATAAGTGTAATCTCTCTGCGATTTCGCTATTAGGCTGTTAGATGATACGTCGAATAAATATTGAGAACTCTTTTTTTTGTTAAGTGATATAGTCGACATAAATTTACAGTCCGCGACAGGAATCGTTTCTAGCCTAATTTTTGTCGTAACAGAACCCACAAGAAGTGCGCTTGTGACCGAAATAAACCAGAGTGGACAGAAGACCACGGATATCTAAACAATACAGACGTATTACCTCTGACTAAAATACGCTTTGGAGACACTGGTGGAAATAATGAAGAGGCTTACCATACGATTGGTCCATTACGCTGCTACGAAGGTAACCGTACGGATTCATTAGTAAATGACGGCTTTATTTGCATCATTGTCGGGTTATTTTTGATATTCGGAAGACCAATTTTGAAAGAATAGTATACAAACGACTTAAGAAATCAAGTTCAGTATGTTGTTCTTCAAGGAACTTTTAAAAAGAAAGATCAAAGAAAATTGTAGGTATCAGTCTTTCTACAGACCTGGCGAAATAAACGTGTAATGCCAGATTCACTAATTATGTATTTTTATCGCATATTTGCATTTGTATACATTAACTTTATTATCACAGCAACTTCTCTACAACATTGATATTTTTACATCTTTTCAAGCGGTAAATGTGA
The DNA here is from genome assembly GCA_036873755.1 of Hanleya hanleyi. Classification (NCBI taxonomy): domain Eukaryota; kingdom Metazoa; phylum Mollusca; class Polyplacophora; order Lepidopleurida; family Hanleyidae; genus Hanleya; species Hanleya hanleyi. The sequence continues at coordinate 5,168 of JAVTVY010024231.1, forward strand.
AAGAGGCCAATTCAGCCTTTATATGTCGCAATGTACAGATCCTTCCTTCCAGTCAGCGATGTCTACACCACTACGATCAGTATGGATTCGTGTTCGGATGTCGTGATTTGTCACACTTGGAAAACTGTGGTGAGATATTGTAAACTACGAATTTAAATATTAAGTTGACTGTTTCAATGACAAGAATTATACCCAACAAAAGAAAACAGAAAATCATTTGCTGAGAGCTTCCATGGAGTGTTTTGCAGTCCAAATTGAAGATTTCGACAAAAATATCTGAAATGTTGTAACTTGATTAATTACTTAATTTTGTCTTGTATTCCATGTGAAAAATATGATAAAATTACATACATTCTCTTTTGTGCTGCATAGTTGTTTGAAGTAGATAATATTTCTGTTGATTGGGCAAACTGAAAATAACTTCGAACTGAATAGTGTGCTTTAATAAACAAACGGAAAGGAATTAAACATTAACGACTGTGACAACAAAATACTAACTGGACTGATGTCATCGATGTTTTTGTCACAGAATCCTCATGTAGTCTTACTCTTGTTGACAGAGGCGTGGATTTTAAATTTATTAGCTCCAGAGCCATTTTACTTTTTTATCGACGTAATAGATTGAACCTATTCCCAATCGCTCCAAAAGATTGAATTGCCAATATAATTATATTTCTAACTAAAAGTACAATGTGTAATATTGTCACATACAGAACTGTCTGAATTATCAACATTATTCAACAGGCGAGAAAGTGTGTCCAGCCGACTTCTACAAATGCACGGATGCATTTTGTATACCGTACAACATGGTATGTGACGGTAGGCCGGATTGCCCGTGTGGATCGGACGAGTTTGACTGTGGTCAGTATATACTTTCAAGCACTGTTCATTGTTAAGTGTATGTTTCCATCTTGTTATTAGAATGATGCATACTACTAGCCTGTTCATGGGAATTTGCATCTAGTACGAGAGATTTAGAGGATTGGAGATGAATACGCCTGTTTTAGGTTACAGTGAAACAATAAATAAATTGGAACTCTTCTGTATGGGGAGGTTAATTTAGTCCATACGCAAAGGTTTTTGTAGGGACAGAATACCAGTCAGAGATGTCTACATATATGATCCAGTATTACTGATTTCGATTCTGTGTCAAAAATGTGCAGGATTTTGACCAGTGTACATTTCGTTTCTTTGGCAATCTTGCCCTACCATAGGTCACGTGAGAACGTGTTCTACCATAGGTCACGTGAGACAGCTATTTGTCCCTTCATATATGGAGAGTTATACTGTTCTCAAAACTTGAGTATTACATATATAGCTGAATACGAATGTGTAGCGGAAATCTACAGTGATGCACTCGTGGAGCTGTTTGGCATATTATAAAAAGATCAATTATACACTACTACTTTTCGCTGTGCAGGGTGTGTATACATGTCTGCTCTTGCCAGTGATCGGTCGCATGTGACAATACAGAACAAGCAAATTTCTGACAAATTGTCACCGTCACTGGAAAAAGTGAAACAAAACCGAGTTCAGATTGTTAAATTAAATATTACACTGATTAATATTTTGTTTCCTGTATTTTTTCTCTCCGTACCGGCACTTTTAACAATTCCAAGCTGGTATAAATGAGGCCACGATATACTTATAATGGCCTATGTAGTTTTAAAGACGATACTCTAAGCTTTCGAACAAGGTATAAAATGATGAAAATATTTGTCTAGAAATTCTTCATTTCTGTAAGCCAATGACAGGCAATCATTGAACTATATTTCTATCGGTACAATGGGATTCAATGAGTTGTAGCATTTCCGTATCACACCATTCCAAGTATGTACAGGGGCACCTGCAAATGTACTACATTTTAGTTTCGAAAAATATATACTACGCTTGACAAAAACGTACTGCTCGGAACTTGTAATTTGTTCTGTGAGTACAATCACTCGACATTTTTAGCGGTTTTATCACTACATGATCAATTAGTAGCTGCCAGAGAAGCAACAAAATATTCAATAGCCACATTTCTTGATCTGTCAAAAGCCTTTGAGACAGTTAATCACACGATACTACTTCAAAAATTAAATCATCACGGTTTTAGGGGCATTGCTAATAAATGGTTTCATAGTTACTTTTCATCGCGAGCCCAGTGTACACAATATAACAATAACATCTCTACATTTCAACCCGTCTCCTGTGGTGTGCCACAAGGATCTATCTTAGGTCCAGTTCTCTTCCTTATATATATATAAATGATATTATTGCCGTAAGCAAGGTGATGGAGATACTGCTTTTTGCAGATGATACGTCCGCAATCCTATCCAATGACGATCCTAGGTTATTAGTAAATCTTATGTCAAACGAGCTCGGCAAATTATATGATTGGTTTTCTTGTAACAAACTGTCACTCAACGCAAAGAAAACTAAATTCATATTCATAAGACCATCTAAATATAAGTCCCCGAATTTGCCCAAATTAACTATATCTGGTATTGAGATAGAGCAAGTTGAAATCTTCAAATTCCTCGGTGTATACTTCAATGACAGGCTTAACTGGACATCTCATATCACAGAACTTTGTAAAAATATAAGTCGTAACATTGGTATCATTTATCATATAAAAGATTGCCTCAATAAAAACACTCTTAATATACTTTATTATTCATTAATATTTCCTTACCTAACATATAGTAATATTCACGCAAGCCATCTTAAACCCATGCAAATCCTCCAAAAAAGGCAATACGGTTGATTACAGGCTCAGCAAAATTGGAACATACAGCGCCTCTCTTTGCCCGCCTAAAACTACTGTCCATAAAGCAATTAAATGAATATTTAGTGTTACTTTTTGTTAATAAAATTTGCAATCATTCAGAACTAATTCCAGTAAAACACAAGTCATTTTTTTCACAAAGCTTTCGCTGGTACATAGATACCCGACTAGACAGTCCGGGTTGAATCTTTATCGTCATACTTATCATTCTGCTCTATCCCTGTACACCACCAGGATAAAGGGACCAAAAGTCTGGAACAATTTACCTTCTCATCTCAAATGTGTCAATTCTATGTCATTTTTTAAATCTCGTATTAAAAATCATATAGCTGAAAATCATGCCATCTTTTTTTAGAAGTACTATATTCGAAAGTTCGTGGAGTTTGGAACTAAGGAACACAATTATACCTTATTTGTGTATTTTTTTATATATTAAAACTTGGCCTTATATAATTTCATAATTTCACCGGAATTAAAATTTAAATTAAATTTGTATATCTTTTCTGTGATAGAACAAGCCCCTAGGGGTTTTACTCTCGCCTTTATTGCATTATTGTTTAATTCATATGATTATTTTGGTGAGTAAATGAAATGAAATGAAATATATTTGTCGTAACTTTTCCGTCCCAGGTAACTTCTCGTGTCGCGATATGTACAAATGCCGATCAGCTTCAAACTGTATCCTCACGACAGAGGTTTGTGACAACAACAGAGACTGTCTCCATGGAGATGATGAAGACTTTTGTGACGTTACCTGCCCCTCCTTCTGCTCCTGTGTGGGTCGTTCCATTGAATGTGTGAGAACGGGAAACACAAGCATCCCGATGGAGATCCCACGCGACACAAGAAATTTAGACCTCAGCCACAACCAGTTCCTCAACTTGTCCATCGACTTTTCCTTGCCCGAACTGGGACGTCTGGTATTGGCAAACTGTGAAATTAAACATTTGGAAAAAATATCTTTTAAAGGTTTTCCAAATTTAATTCAACTCGACTTGAGTTATAATATGATAGAGCAGATTATAGCGTATACGTTTTTGGGACTGAGAAATCTGCGAGAACTAAACCTGAAGGGCAACCACGCTCTGAGATGGATCGAGCCCAGGGCTTTCTACGGTTTATCCAAATTACCCGCCTTGGAAATGACAATGACCCAGGTACATACAATCCGAGAAACTACATTTGAGGGACTGCAAACCATCACAAGTCTAAATCTATCTATGAACCGAATCATTCGGATAGAGGATGGTGGACTGAAACACATGCCTACCCTGTTGAGTTTAGATATGGAAGGCAACGGTATCTCTGATTACTCCAAAGATGTCTTTGAGAGCTTGGAATCTTTGGAATACTTAAAAACAGACAAGTATGTCTTCTGTTGCCTGGCTTCCTGGGTGCAGGCAAATCGGTGTTTACCAACCCGCGATGAGCTCTCTTCTTGTGAAGACCTGATGAGACTGAATCCACTGAGGCTCTCACTGTGGATCGTGGGAGCAGTCGCACTTCTTGGTAACGTCTTTGTCTTCATCTGGCGTTTCAAACATCCCGAACGCAGCAAGGTCAACGGTTTGATCATTACAAATCTGGCAATATCTGATTTTCTGATGGGTTTATATCTGGTCACGATTGCCATTGTGGACATACGCTACAGGGGGGAGTATTTCATGCACGCCGAGGAATGGACTTCCAGCTCTGGTTGTCATTTCATTGGGTTCTTAGCCACGGTCGCAATAGAAACTTCTATGATGACCCTGGCGACTTTGACACTGGATCGGTTCACCAATATTGTCTACCCATTTGGTGACTTCAAGCTGAACGTGAAGAGAGCTACTGGTGTCCTTGCTGTGGTCTGGATGGTCAGTATCCTCATAGCAGGAGTACCGTTACTGCCGTCAAATTACTTCGATGGGAAATTCTATTCACGGTCGGGAGTCTGCATACCCTTACATCTTACAGCCACTGCACACCCTGGGTGGCAATACTCTGTATCGATATTCATGGTAAGTGTATAATTTCAGACTTAAGAATGGGGGACTTGCACCATATCAATTATCCAATAAGATTCTCTGATATCCACTTCCTGTTTGTCGACTTTGACCCTATTAACCAATCAACTGACAGGAGTAGCAGTTCAGGTTTACCTTCTGGTACTATTTTGCAAGTTTTCCATTTGCAATCCTTTGTTTTCACTTCATTATCAACTATGTTTGACAAAATCAGCCTCCACGAGGATATATTGGTACTAAGTACATTCCCATTCAGTGAACCTTTAGTTATCTTTAATATAATATGTTCAGGGTATGCCATATCTGTAATATCATATGCTTCGGTTTTATCATGTCTGTACTACTATATATTCTTAGGGTTGACTTTTACGATAATTTATCTTCCTCTTCAATAGTCTTACGTCTAATAAAAAGGAAACATTAATCATGTGTAATATACTTTCCATTAAACGCAACATGTAAAGGCCCCTTGCACAGGCTTGAGCGATATTAGATACAAATATCCAAGAGCAATAATGTATTGGCCCTATCATGTCATGTGATGTAAAATGATGGAATATGTGACCGTTAGATAGAACAAACCACTCAAGCGGGTCTTGTATAATGCAAGTTCTTATTTACAACACAAGTCTGTTAGGCCCGACGCTGCATTCTCCACCATGTTAGATACAGTCACAGACTACAATAACAATGATTTGTACAGAGGGAAAGTCTCGGAGTCGTATGCCACGCCTTTATGAAAAGGTTTCACATTTGTGATGTTTACATTGAAATAACTGTACTATAACTATGTTTACAACTCTAAACCTCCAAAAGTCTAAAGTTGAGAGTTCAAATAATCGCGACAGACAATGACATAATAATGGATTGATAATGGTTGATCAGAAAAAGTGCTCCCTGTCCGGTGTATGCTCCAACAAATACCCCTAAATCTAACCCTAAACCAGCCCTAACCGTAACCCGAGTCCTACACCTTAACCCAAACCTCTCTGATTCTATACTGTAATCCAGGAAAGGGAGCAAATCCCCAATGCCCCGTTTTCTTCAACTTATAACTTGGAAAGTGAGGGCAAGTAACTTGCGAGGGCAGCTGAGCCTTTTGCACAGACTTTGGTATTTTTGATACATATCCGGGGGAGGTAATCACACGTAACGAAACTATGACACTTCAAAGCAGAATCAATTCTGGTTCGTATAATTAAACTTCCTGATATATTATGTGCAAATATTATATTTTAATTTGCGCCTGCATATTTTTTTAAAGGTGAAAATCCTTCTTCTGGTTGCCTGAAAACTACAAAAACAAGTTAAGGGTCCACTATTAGTATTTGATTGGCCATGAATTCATGATTATGATGTTTTCTCTTTCAATTCGGAGTCTAAACTTCCGCAATAAAGAAATCTAATTCCGAAGGTTTTTGGTTTGAAAAACAAATCAGCTCCCTCGTTGGGATAGGCACGAAGAAGTTATTTTCTTAGAAAAGATAATTTCACGATTCTACAGTCTGTTCACATTGACATCCTTCGACTAATTATATTTGCTTATTTATTGACAGGGTCTCAACACCGTCATTTTCACCTTCATAGCGGTAGGATATAGGTTTATCTTCCAAGCTATTAAGGAGACATCGATAAAAACCGCACGAAAGAACTATTCTTCTACCAAAGTAGAAACCGTGGCAGCTCGTAAAATGGCCATACTGGTGTTCACAAACGTTCTGTGCTGGTTCCCAACCTTTATTATCGGTGAGTTGATCCTAGTCATTAGACAAATTGTCTGCATATTCATGTAACTGTTTGAAGAAAAATGAAATAGTAACAAAAAATTAAATATCACAGGATATCGGAGCCGGTATTAAATATCATATGATTATTTTTAAATATATCCTTCCTCAAATCTGAAGGGCGGGGGTGGGGGGGAATCTGCTCTAATTTTTACCCCACGTCGTCTTTACTCTTAAATTCAGCGTGTAAACATATCAACTCGTTTCTCGATCTCCTTTAATTAGGTAAATCATGTTTTTTACATATCCTACAACTCGTAAAAGAGAGCGGAAATGTATCATTACAATTACATTCCAGTGGGTATTAATTGTGCACCCCTCTTGGCTGACCTCTATCGGTTCTCTTATGAATAGGACTATATGCAGACGCTTTCAAAAACAGATTATTTCAAGTCCGCTCCTTCTCATTCACCAAACACTATATAGACGATCTTCTTGCTGTGGATACTCGTTACATAAATGACGAAGTGAAGGATATCTCCACCGTCACTGGATTTGAAGGAATCTTATTTAGACCTATATCTCTATAAAAATGAAGCGGGCCTTCTCTCGTCGACTTTACGACAAATGAGATGATTACAATTTCGACATTGCAAACTATCCCTATCTGGACAGTAATATACCAGGGGGACCTGCATATGGCGTATACAAATCTCGTCTAGCAGCATTTACTAGATCCTATGTTAATTGTGACGATTTTAATCAACGTCACAAAACATTATTGCAGAAACTTGTAAAACAGGGCTATATCATCAAGCGCCTCCACTCGAAGTTTCTCAAATTTGGCGATACATATCGCATGCTCACAGCAAAATACGAGCGTAGCGTGCAAGACCTATGGCGGTACGTTTCGTAACTTGTGTCTAATTGGTGCTTTAAGGGCCGTATGTACCTATGTATTTAAAAATCCTCATAGTGTTCATATGAACAGTTACATTCAACGCATGACTGCTACTCTGGATAACGACTTTACAACGTATACAATATGGATTAAGAATACTGATCAGCAATACGGATTTGATATTTTTGGGACATCATGATGTCTTGCTGTCATCATTGAAAACTGTTGATCGATTCTGTTTTGCAGGAAATTAGCCTAGTTTTATGTATACTGATTTATCCCTTTAATTGGGTGCTTATGTTATTATATGAATTAGGTATTGGATTATGGACGCGGAAATTCATTAATGTACAATGACTGAATATTGAATGACGGACTAAACGCTTGTATATATATTACTTCATTCCAGGCAAGTGCATTGGTCAGTTGTGAGGTATAACCATCCCGACTTGCGCATACTGGCTACCTCTTTACAGAAATATGCTCCCACTCGTCTTTCTCTGTGAGAGTGAAGTAGCAGGAACACAACTGGGCTGGGTGGTGCTTAGTTGGTTCGTCGTGATATAGCTGAAATATTGCTGAAAGCGACGTTAACTTCTATTCAGTCACTCACTTCTCTGTGAGAGGCGGTTAAACGACGGGGGGGGAGAGATAGAGTCACGTAATTGAAAGAGTCGAGTTGCGATGGTCAGACGTTTGACGTTTACAGAGGACATTGAAGCAGGAAATTGAGAACAGGAACAGTTTTACTCAAACTATGAACGATCGTTTTGGAAGTGAGCGGTTGGGGGTAGATGAATAACCTGCAATTGAACGCAACATAAAAGGGTTTCAGTGTTTCCTTTTAGTATAGAAGTTGAGAGAGTATATTTATTAATTACCATAGCATAATAACTGACCAGCCCTGGTAACCTGTGTTAAATATTGTCGGTTGTTTTCACTATAGTTAACAGTGGTTATCACGACTGCCTGCCACATATCGGATATGTCGACTGCTCAATGTTACCACAATTATAAATACACGTGAGAAGTAGTAATCAATGCATAATGCCAATTTGTGTCCACGTCACTTTTCAAGGTTACCACAATTATAAATAAACGTGAGAAGTAGTAATCAATGCATAATGCCATTTGGTGTCCACGTCACTCAAGGTTGCCACAATTATAAATACACGTGAGAAGTAGTAATCAATGCATAATGCCATTTTGTGTCCACGTCACTCTTCAAGGTTACCACAATTATAAATAAACGTGAGAAGTAGTAATCAATGCATAATGCCATTTTGTGTCCACGTCACTCTTCAAGGTTACCACAATTATAAATACACGTGAGAAGTAGTAATCAATGCATAATGTCATTTTGTGTCCACGTCACTCTTCAAGTTTACCACAATTATAAATACACGTGAGAAGTAGTAATCAATGCATAATGTCATTTTGTGTCCACGTCACTCTTCAAGTTTACCACAATTATAAATACACGTGAGAAGTAGTAATCAATGCATAATGCCATTTTGTGTCCACGTCACTCTTCAAGTTTACCACAATTATAAATACACGTGAGAAGTAGTAATCAATGCGTAATGCCATTTTGTGTCCACGTCACTCCTCCGTAACGCTTTTGTTTTGCGTTTCAACGATATATTAGGCTGCGTGTTATTGTCATTCTACGTATTATTAATTTTGTGATTTGTATACGGTGGACGCAATAATGTTTAACCTCATCATTTATTCCGGATCAAATGACTAGAATAGATGTGTTCCTTTATTTCTACAGGTTGTCTAGTGTTATCTGGGATGATGTTAGATGGAGATGTTTATGCCTGGACTGTCGTGTTCGTCCTCCCTATCAATTCAGCTGTCGATCCTATCTTGTATACCATAGCCTCGATGAGGGGGCGACACTGTGTGAGTAAAATTAGGGAATGCTATTTGACGTACTTTCACTGGCAGTACACACATCGTTGCCATACGTGTCAACCTCACCTATTATGGATCCATAATTTGGTAGTAACCATGCCATAAGACCAAAACTAAATATTTATGGTGAAGCAATGCATAAAATTAAGGGTAGAAATCCAGTTACTCACGTTTACCAGGAATGGGAATGTATTTATACGAGGAATGACCGATTCAGCCACACTCTCTACGTCCACCAAGGTACATGCCCGATAACCAATCCATGTTTTAAAATCTGCAAACCCTCACTGACCCCAACTTTAAGCACATTTTCGTTGTGATAAGTGAAGATCATTGATGAAGAATTAAACCTAGCCATAAATATTCATTTTTGCCATAATGACCTGATTACTATGATGTTTCAGTGTGATACACCAAGGATCGCTCTGGTCGTGTAAGGATTGAGTTTTCAATAACTAGCCATCATTGTTTTCCCTCAAAGTTACAAGGGGTTAAATTGTAACATTGGTCTGAAGGCGCAATTGCAAAATTAGGAACCTTGGTTGCATGCCGAATTGCCAGCTATTGGTCATTAGTATTACCGGCATTAACCTTTGCAGGTGTTTTTGATGCAACGTCGAATGCTAACAGAATGTGATTCGAGGGAAAACATTTCTGTACATCCCAAATATTTTCCATGAATACAACGGTGCTGGAATTCCGCAGTCGGACCTAGTAGTACAGTCGTAAATTAATTCGTTGCAATTCAAATTTAAGAAACGAATATTCTTAACTTCATATATATATTCACTCAATATTTACAAATTCTTCGCAGAGCAACGATAATCAAAATGGACCCCCACGTTCAATGACTTTAGCGTATCTAGAAGAAAAATTATTTTGCTGCCATGAGTAACAAATATGGTTCACAATAAGGTACATCTTTCATAAACTTAAATGGAAAAGATATTTGGACGAGTATTTCTTCTTATGACAGGGGTTCATAGGCGATGTACAAACTGCCTACCATAGTTTTGCAAGCGCTGCACCCGAATATCAAATTTACCATGGCAAGCAACAGTAGTAGTTTAACATCTCTTGACATTTTGATAACCAAAAGCGAAAACAAACTAATCACCGATTTGTATCATAAACCCACCTATACTGAACAATATCTTCATTTCAAGAGCAATCATGCAATTACAAGCGTCTAGTCCGTCATTCATAGTTCAGCCGTCGTCCATTAAACAATATCCGCGTCCATAATCCAAAAACCTATTCCATATTCCATATAACAGTATTAGCACCAAATTCAAAAAGACAATCATAGTATACATAAACATAGACTAGTTTCCTACAAGAGAGAAGCGGTCAACAGTCTCCAGGGATGCCGACAAGACATCATGTGTTCCAAAAATATAAAATCCGTATCGCTGATCAGTATTCTTAATCCATAATAATCGTTGTAAAGTCGTCACCTAGAGAATGATGTATCTCAGTCACGCTTTGATTGTGCCTGTTCATATGAGTACCATGAGGGTCTTGAAGTACATGGGTGCATACGGCCCCTAGCCCCGGATTAAGCGGAATTAGACACAAGTTACGAAACGTAACACCATAGATCTCGCATGCTACGCTCGTATTTTGCTATCAGCATGCGATATGTATAACCAAATTTGAGAAACTGAGTGGAGGCGCTTGGTGGAATAGCCCTGTTTCATAAGTTTCTGCAACAATGTTTTGTGACGTTGATTGAAATCGTCACATTTAACATAGGATCTAGCAAATGCTACTAGGCGAGATTTGTATACGCCATATGTTACTGTCCAGAAAGGGATAGTTTACGATGTCGAAATTGTAATCATCTCTTCTGTCATAAAGTCGACGAGCGAGAATGCCTGCTACATTTTTAAAGAGTTATAGATCTAAATATGATGTACCTGTAGGGCTATCTGTAGCTTTCTTCAAATCCAGTGAAGGTGGATATATATTCTTCGCTGCGTCATTTATATAGCGATTATCCACAGCGAGAAGATCGTCTGTATAGCGTTTGGTGAATGAGAAGGAACGGGCTTTGAATGGATAGGTTTTTGAAAGCGCTTGCATATAGTCCTATTCATAAGAGAACAGATACATGTAGGCCAGTCGACAGGGTTGCCCAATTAGTACTCATTGGAATACCTATATGCTGCTGATATATTGTATTGCCAAATTTCACATAGATATTTTTAATGAGAAATTTAAGCAACTCTATAAACAAAGAAACATCCCATGAATGATATCTCTTGTATGTAGTAGAGCTAAAGAATGCTTTATGGCTTCCGACATTAATATATCTACGGTCAGTTTTCTTGAACACAGATACTATTAATGAACTTAGACGATCACAATAAGGTCCCGATGAGGGATTGTAGTATAGAGAGTCGAGAAATCCCATGTGGATACATGTCAGTGCGGTATGTGACCTTTAGCATCAAGTTCTTCCGTAAGACATTTTGAGTTTTTCGATATCCACATACATTCAACGCCAGAGTTTTTAGAAATAGTGGAGCAATACCTTTCCCAAAATGCTTTTAGCTCCTGAAGGGCCCTAGTCAATAGGACTGAAAGAAACTTGGTGGTGCAGCCTCTAGAATCAGCTATGAATCGAACTTTGTATGGTGATTTATGCGTTTTGGGAGTCCAGTATACTTTTGATGTGTCGTTATGATTGGTTGGAAGACAAATACCTCTTTCCCTGAGAAACGTTTTGTGATTGTTAAATAAATCTTCCAGAGTAAATGAAGATCAAGACATACTAAGATACATATTCCATGTAACCTTTGCCCGTCGGATTTGCACCATTGTGACAGAACCGAACTTAAGGGAAAAGAGGATTTAGTGAACGTGAACAAGATTTGGCAAGAAGGGTTTTTCCGAAAAAGATTATCAAGAGGCCTGAATAAAGCCAAGTCACATATCATTACGTATTTAAGAAGCCCCAAACCGAATTAACGATCAAAAGTATGGCGTTCCTGATCACATATAATCTGCATAACGTGGACATATATTCTAAAATTGTCTAAAATATGAACACATCTCACGACAGTCTTAATCTGAAAAAGCTCCTACCCCGTACCACATATTTAGAAAACCCCAGTACTCCTAAAGTCACAAAATGCACAAATTCTCGATGTGGTATATGTGAAGATCTGATTGAAGGCTCATCATTTTCATTCAAGAATTCGAGCAGTCTTGGTAAAAGCATTTTGGGAAAGGTATTGCGCCACTATTTCTAAGAACTCTGGCGTTGAATGTATGTGGATATTGAAAAACTCAAAATGTCTTACGGAAGAACTTGATGCTAAAGGTCACATACCGTACATACATGTATCCACATGGAATTTCTCGACTCTCTATACTACAATCCCTCATCAGGACCTTATTGACCGTATAAGTTCATTAATAGTATCTGTGTTCAAGAAAACTGATCGTAGATATATTAATGTCGGAAGCCATAAAGCATTCTTTAGCTCGACTGCATACAAGAGATATCATTCATGGGATGTTTCTTTGTTTATAGAGTTGCTTGAATTTCTCATTAAAAATATTTATGTGAAATTTGGCAACACAATAGATCAGCAGCATATAGGTATTCCAATGGGTACTAATTGTACGGCGTGTCACGTTGGGCACACCGGTTCTCGTCAGATCACCGAAGTTAAGCAACGCTGAGCTCGGTCAATACTTGGATGGGTGACCGGGTGCTGTACTAGCTGGGCTTATCAGTGTCCAGCATAATAGGAACTGTGGACACTCTCGTGTTCTGGCACTTGTAGGCACCGTCGTGATATGACTGAAAAAAAATTGAAAGCGACGTTAAATCCTACTCACTCACTTACTAATTGTGCACCCCTGCTGGCCGACCTGTATCTGTTCTCTTATGAATATGACTATATGCAGACGCTTTCAAAAACCGATCCATTCAAAGCCCGTTCCTTCTCATTCACCAAACGCTATATAGACGATCTTCTCGCTGTGGATAATCGCTATATAAATGACGCAGTGAAGGATATATATCCACCTTCACTGGATTTGAAGGAAACTACAGATAGCCCTACATGCACATCTTATTTGGATCTCTATCTCTAAAAAATGAAGCGGGCATTCTCTCGTCGACTTTCTGGATAGTAGTATTCCAGTGGGACCTGCATATGGCGTATACATATCTCGCCTAGTAGCATTTGCTAGATCCTGTGTTAAATGTGACGATTTTAATCAACGTCACGAAACATTGTTGCAGAAACTTATAAAACAGGGCTATTCCACCAAGCGCCTCCACTCAAAGTTTCTCAAATTTGGCGATACATATCGCATGCTGATAGCAAAATACGAACGTAGCGTGCAAGATCTATGGCACTACGTTTCGTAACTTGTGTCTAATTGCGCTTAACCCGGGGCTAGGGGCCGTATGAACCCATGTACTTCAAGATTCTCATGGTACGCATATGAACAGTCACAATCAAAGCGTGACTGAGATACATCATTCTTTAGATGACGACTTACAACGAATATTATGGATTAAGAATACTGATCAGCGATACGGATTGGATATTTTTGGAACATCATGATGTCTTGCCGGCATCATTGAAAACTGTTCACCGCTTCTCTCTTGCAGGAAACAAGCCTATGTTTATGTATACTGTGATTGTCTTTTTGAATTTGGTGCTAATACTGTTATATGGAATATGGAATGGGTCTTTGGATTGTGGACGCGGATGTTCTCTAATGGACGACGGCTGGATTATGAACGACGGACTAGACGCTTGTAATTTACAGTAAAGAAAAACAGGAGTTGTGATTCTAGAAAAGTGATTCATTTTATTAAGTATAGTGGGTGCGATGCAAATTACATTGAACAGACAACGTATCTTAGAACACGGTTCCGAGAGCATGAACAAAAAACACTGACTGTCGCTCTCAGATATACGTTTGTATGCAAGCATATCCATACATGCGGCAAAGACAATTTCAAAATATTTTATAAATATTTATAAAGATTACTTTAAATCCATCGATACGACGATGGTTTGACATCGCGAAAATTGTCCTATGTTTTTTCGTTAAACAGATCATTTATTTCGTGTCAATCAGTTCTGCAAAGTCGAGATTATACTACCAGTCGATTAGCATTCGGAACTTCCGAATCTACAAAGGGACCCCAATTTACTGCCACAGGAGATCAACGAAAAGTTACGAATGAGCCAATTATTATAACTGTTGTCTAAGATATTGTTGCTAACGGATTAAGAGGTCAACAACATGGACTATGTATTCTGTACTGTAGTATTAAACCATTATGCTCCATGAAAAAAACTTAGTAAAGCAGAAATGTGAATCAGAGATTATTGGCAGTTTTTACTTTTTTCAAAACTCTATCTTTACCTCTGGCGTTTTCTCGAAATTTCAATATACGCATATTCGTAAATTCTACTCATCCAAAGCTTCAACAATAATCCGGGCGTTCGTTTAAAGTTAAATTTCCACATAAAAATGTTACCGTAGTTAATATATTTGTTCACGAAAATAACAGAAACGTAGTACCCTAGACTTTACTGGATTTATTGGACATGAGCTTTTGCAGATAAATCTGCTTTCTCTGGTTTTAGGTGTACAGCCCTCTTGTGTGTGTACACATTTTGACCATTTCTTCCCACACGTGAGGAAGCAGATTTATCTGCGAAAGTTCGTGTCCAATTAATCCGCTTAGTCTCAACAGGTGGTACGTTCGCGTTATTTTTCTATGCTTTATGACTAACACGGCTACCCACACATTCTACCAATATACATGTTCATAATATTATTGTAATAAGACTTTTTATTGTCATGTTTTTGTTTTAATGACACCAGTCTAAAAGCAGTACGAGTAGCAAGTACGCTACGTCATGTTCTGATGAAGCCTTTCCGTTTGTCAGTTATCGTTCTGGTAAGTTGATTTAGATTCATGTCAAAATCACAACAATCTCAATATATAATGTAGCTTCATAGCTCGATCCAATGACATTTGTTGCCGTTAATATACAGTGTATTTTTCCATCCTGATTAAATTTGGACATATTCAGAATATGGTACCTGACAGAAGTAAAGAGGGCCTATATAAGGTTTTTCGCCTGTCTCTTAACACGGAGCCGGATTGTTTTGCTCATCAAGAAATTGACCTCGAACCCCATTGGACACGTAGATTGGACATGTGGATGTGGGAATGTAGATGTATATATGTGGATATGAGTATATAGATATCTAGATGAAGATATGTGGATGAGTAGCTGTGGACGCGGCTGTGGATATGAAGATATGGCAATGTGGATGTTGATATGTGGAGGTTGATATATGGATGTGGATATGCAGATGTGAAGGTGTATACAGCGTATCTTCATTTTTTACTGGATTTCCCAATAAAATTCAATCTCTTTATTTTCAGTCTTGTTTCTGAATCATTACTGTCCAACGTATATCGCCCAACGGTTGTCTTCTTGAATAAGTACTTCCTCTGTTCAATAATCCGTCTGATATCTTCCATGTTGTCAATAACAATTTAATTCATTGTCATATTATGACAACGAATTAAATGTTCGTAAAACTTTTCTTACATATAGGCCCCTATGTCTACGATATTAACTCTATAGCATTATTACCTCCCGTAAAGAGCTGAACTCCAAGCTTCGATGACTTCCGATATCATTAGATATATCATAATACAAGTAAATGTATAGCTTTGAAAATTTAAGGGGAGAAACTTCACTCATAGCTGTGTGTTTTGCTCATCTATATATACAAAACACATCTATATATCTATAAGAACTGGATGGATGCAGTTTGATTCGTACCATTTCCTCATATAATGTGACATGTCTGCTACATAAGGAGCTATTAATAGACAAAATGTGGATAAAAAGTACCTAATAATTCATTCTATCCATCCCGAGAGAAGTTGAGTGAGGGAGTAGCGAATAAGTCGGTAAGTGAGTGACTGATTGAGATATGATATGATATAATTTATTTGCATATTTATGCCCGAGGGCTAAAAGCAATACAATACAAACATATAAGACACAAGTACACATATTGGAAATCTCTACAGTTACATTTTAAGACATAGATACAAATGCAGAAGATTTTTACGGTTATACTAGAACGGTACTCTAACATTTTGTAGTAGTAGGCATATGGCCATGTCTAGTCGGCAGAAGAGATGTATTAGGCCTAACACCCGAAAGACTCATTACGTCATAATTGAGAAGCATTCATAAATAGATTTTGCTACAGCAGTTACAATGGGTTGCGAAATTGAGTGAGTGAGGGAGGGAGTGCGGAAGTGAGTTGTTAAATAAACTAACGGCTTGATGACATCATTATGACTTCGATGTGAAATTTCAATACACTATTTTGCTTTAAGCTTTCCATCCGTGAAAGGTTCGACCCTCAAGAAACGAAGAAAACGAGCTAGGTGGCGTGTATTGTTGGTAATAGATTATCTCATTGTCATAGTCGTGGGGCTGACTGAGACCTCAGGTCATCCAGTCCTAAAGCACCATACTATTTGTGATTTACTGAGAAAGGCTTATCCCACAGATTATTAATATTATACATTAAACATGTTAAAGCCCAGTCGCAAACTGACTTCTCTGAAATGTAGCATATTTTTCTTTTCAAGATACCAGCGTGAAAACGAAAAGGTCAGAGATTCTACGGTTCATAAAACAAGATGTAATCAGCTTGCGAATGATAGGTAACGACGACCCCGATGTGAAGAACAGGTTCAGTGAGTACCGTTATCTCTACTAACTCGCTGATATAACCTACTATACTCGCTATCTTTGCGATATCCACTCAAATTAAACGGACATAAAAAGAGTGATGGATAAAGATGCCGTCGTACTGACAAGAAGTGAAATGACCCCACAGGCACATTTATTGACTGTATATTTCTAAAAACATCACAAGAACCAAAACTGATGCCTATGATGATTTGTGTCTCAGCCACACTTTTGTTGTAGCTGTTCATGTGGACATCTTGAATGGAATGATCACACCGCCCTAGCACCGGCTTCAGCGAGTATTAGATACTAATATTTAACAGCTTCATTCTCCACCACCGTTAGCAGTCACAAAACTACAATCATAATGATTTGTGGAGTTAGACCCAAATTAACTAAATACGTTTGTGCACAAAAAACTTTTAGTTTCATATACAGAGAAAACAGTCAAGGTAATTCAGTGAATGCTTACAAGTAAAGGTGCAAAAGTGATGTAGAATACCATCGATTGACTTCATTCGAAGCTCTTTCACGTCACTCGTGCACTTTTGACTTTCAAAGTAAATAATACAACCTGAAAATCAATTTCAAACGTTTGTCGACGCAGTTTGACGTCACTTTTATCTGAAGAGTCAATACGCAGGTTATATCCCCTGAATAATCACTGTGAAAGGAGTAAAAGTGATGTAGAACACCATCGATTGACTTAAGAAATTAGACCTCTGGCTAGTTCGTATACCTGTGGAAGAGGTTTTTGGTATATCTAAAATATGACATATTAAACCAACGTGATATTTCGGTGAATGGCCACCTTGAACTAGAGCCTAATTGTTACTACGGAGGACGTCATTAAAACGAAATTTACGAGGGCATATTGTATTGTTATCCACAAAGAAAACATAATGACAGTAAATACGGGATTAAATAATGTTCCTACGAAGTAGGCTCTCATTTGCAAATTGTCCGGTAATGAGTGAGTGAGTCAGTCCGTCCGAATTCTTTCGTCGGCAAAATAAGGAGAACCGTTGACATTAGAACCTTGATTTTTGGCATAAAGCTGCATTAGGGGACTGTTACCAGCAAGTTCTGAGCTGACCTTTCTGGTGATTTTTGATGAAAATCACTGCTGATTCTGAGTAGGACCATGGAATCTTTATGTTTTAGCCACATGTTCTGGGAAGAACAGACAAATCGAGTAGGACCCTTCAACAATATACATTTCTTGTGATACCAGTGTTTGGGATCTTCACATCATATCAAGTAAGACCGTTAATAATAGAATGCTACACGCATGGTCAGTTCGGTTTACGGAATTGAAGTATAAGGAAGTTACTAATGGGGGGTGCAAAAAGAATGCGCATTCCATATAACTTAGCCAGCTATAGGGGGGTTGATTTGGTTTAATGCCACACTCAACTCATAGGGTGACAGTCGAAACAAAGGTACGGCTTATAGCGGTGGACACACCGGTTCTCGTCAGATCACCGAAGTTAAGCAATGTTAAGCTCGGTCAATACTTGGATGGGTGACCGGGTGCTGTACTGGCTGGGCTGATCAGTGTCCAGGGTAATAGGAACTGTGAGCACGCTCGTGTTCTGGCACATGTAGGCACCGTTGTGATATGACTGAAACAAGGTTGAAAACGACGTTAAACCCTACTACTCACTCACTCAGTCGAAACAATATATGATCGACCAAGTGAGCTGTTCTCAAACCATACTCGTAAACTCAGTTCGTAGATTGTCTATAAAGTCGTCAGTTCTATCCTCACCCGAGAGATTGATTTTCACTGTCAGAGAATTATAATAAAATTACATTATAATAAAATTACATAAAATAATTCCCTGTAGATTTTACACAGCAAGAGAGATTGTTCTCGGTTAAACGCCACACCCCCTTGTCTGCTCTTGATGTTATTATAGCCATCACAGGATCTCTAAAATTTCACATTGAGAAATTTTAATGAGTTTTCTGTTTTGTTGTTACTGCTAGCTTCGTCACTCAATGGTTCACTTTTCTCATAGCCAAAAAAACGACTGTTCGCAGGTAAGATCTAGTGTCACTCTAGAATAGATTGAAGCGAGAAAATCAGATCATGAAGCCGAGATTGATTTTATTCAATCACACCAAGTTCCAGTGATACAGGTATACCACAATCAAAACAATAGCCAGATGTAGGTCACACCATCGGTTCAAGAAGTCGAAATATCAAGTCAAGATGTTATATGACTTCTGAGACAAAACGCCGAATGTCTCAGGAGACCAAGATGTTAAAGTCTGAGGAAAATACTCCTCACGCCAAGTTTTATACACCTCTGGAGAATTGACATTTAATATGACTAACACTGTGGATGACATGCCACGTTTTCATTCAACTAAATCAAGTCCCAATTTCTATACTGTATTCCTAAAATAACACAGTAATTTTCCATAGCAAATTTGAATAACCTGGAGTATCATTTTCTGACTTGACCAGTCAAGGAGATCATCCACAGTTCAGGGCATGAATAACAAAACTTCTCTACACAATCCATTCACATTTAACATGATCAGCAAAATATGATTGGTACACGCCCCCTACATGCATTCAACATGGTCAATGACTTAGCTTCGAAACGTGTACGGTCCCGACCTAAATGGACAGATCATATACCGTTACATTTAACTTGAATATAGCTCATAACATCAGTTTCTTAAAATCCTCTGGAACTTAGATTAACCCTCAGTTCAGAGAAACAATGGCATGCCCGTTGAGTTCAAGGCCCAAACAAACATATTAATGGCTGTACTCTGTTGGCCACACAAGTGTATATATTTACATAGGCTAACATCGGATATGAGCAAGATATTCTAACAAACATACACAGAAATATAGCGATGCAGAAATCCTTCTTTTACATTTAATATATAGATAAATGTATATGCGATTATACCATCATGCCTAATATAATATATAACTAACGTACATAAATCAGTGCTCTCATTTAATAAGCATATATATAATCATTGCTCTTATTTAATAAAGACATATTATAATCAAATAAGATGCAGGATTCAAACATTATTTAAATCCTGAATCTCACATACGTTCCCCACCGAAAAGTTAAAGGGCTATCTGTTAAAGATAAACTTTAACTTCAATTTAAAACATCAAAATTGGGAATCGGGTTAACAGGCACGAAAGGCACATGCCTGGATACATCCAAACGTTTTGAACGACCGTTAATACCTCAAGAAAATGACCTTTCAAAGATGCACATAAGATACCATTTATCGATCTAAAATGTTTGCCTTCGTGAACTCCGAGAAAATCGTTTCTGAATCTTTTCCTCAATACAATTAGGAATACAAACTTTAGGTTCAACGAAAACTAAATATTTATCTGATCAGGATAACATTCAACTTCATAAATCAAAATGTAACATCTTTATGTATCTCAATGAAATGGAATAGGTACTTTCTAAACAAATTACACAAATTTAACGACATACAAAATACAACACAATGGACACACACACAAAATATGTAGCTACTTCACTTCAACTGACAACTGCCTGTCAGGATTCTCTCTTTAACTCATTTCAAAGGTTTAATGTTAAGACATTACATTACCCATTCAGAAGCCTAGATATATTGACGGACAGTCTGGATACAATACGCAATGCAATTGAAATAAATCACTATTACTCGTTAATTTTACCAGCTCGTCATTTAACATCATTACAGACTCAATCTGAGGATCCTCAAAAGTTAAATCAGGACGATATTCTATACATCACCATCAGTCGACTATTTCTTACCGCGTTTATCTAACTTATCAAAACCTCTGCAGAACAATGTTCCTTATTACATACCGTCGATAGTCCGTTAGTTAACCTGAGCAGGTAACTTGACTAACACGCGCGTCGTTCAAAATAATTTCTCTGATTTATCAAACAAATAATATTGCGAAAGGAATACATTCCCAACATTACACATAATGTTACTCTCTATAAAATATCCACGTAACCGCGAACGTTATGACCTGGGAATGGGCCAATGCGGTACTAATCCAACCTGGGAAACATGCGGGTGTTCGTTAGGCATTCACCACAATCTCATTTCATATCCCAAAATCATATTTATAATCCACTATATAGTTTAGCTAATCTGACCTGTTTTGCAATCCTCGGTTACATTCAAAACACTCTGTTTCGCTTGAATTCTTGTCGAATAATTTCGAACTCACCTTTCGACCATTTATTCTCGTTCGGTCATAATTACAAGCGTCTAGTCCGTCATTCATAATCCAGCCGTCGTCCACCAGAGAATATCCGCGTCCATAATCCAAAGACCTATTCCATTTTCCATATAACAGTATTAGCACCAAATTCAAAAAGACAATCATAGTATACATAAACATAGGCTTGTTTCCTGCAAGAGAGAAGCGGTCAACAGTTTTCAATGATGCCGGCAAGACTTCATGATGCTCCAAAAATATCAAATCCGTATCGCTGATCAGTACCCTCAATTCGTTTTAGAGTCGTTATCCAAAAAAAGATGCATCTCAGTCACGCTTCGATTGTGACTGTTCATATGAGCACCATGAGGATATTGAAGTACATGTGCTCATACGGCCCCTAGCCCCGGGTCAAGCGGAACCAGACACAAGCCACGAAACGTAGCGCCATAGATCTTGCACGCTACGTTCGTACTTTGCTATCAGCATGCGATATGCATCGCCAAATTTGAGAAACTTTGAGTGGAGGCGCTTGGTGGAATAGCCCTGTTTTATAAGTTTCTGCAACAATGTTTTGTGACGTTGATTAAAATCATCACATTTAACACAGGATCTAGCAAATGCTACTAAGCGAGATATGTATACGCCATATGCAGGTCCCACTGGAATATTACTATCCAGATAGGGATAGTTTACGATGTCGAAATTGTAATCATCTCTTTTGTCATAAAGTCGACGAGAGAGAATGCCCGCTTCATTTTTGTAGAGATAGAGATCTAAATAAGATGTGCCTGTAGGGCTATCTGTAGTTTCCTTCAAATCCAGTGAAGGTGGATACATATCCTTCACTGCTTCATTTATATAGCGATTACCCACAGCGAGAAGATCGTCTATATAGCGTTTGGTGAATGAGAAGGAACGGGCTTTGAATGGATCGGTTTTTGAAAGCGCCTGCATATAGTCATATTCATAAGAGAAGGTCAAACCAAATGTTCTCTAAGTATTGTCAATGCAACAGGATCTTACAAAACGTCTGTAAGAGCTAACACAAGAAAAAAAATCACATGATCTTTTCATGTCTTATTTTCAGGTAAGACCACAGAGTTCACAGAATTGGCAATGCTTCAATAATACATAACCTTCAAATTTGATAATGCACACCCTTAATAATGAAAATCCTAAATATATCAAAATTTCATTTCAAATAACCTATTGCGCCTTGCAATTCATATCGTTAGTTAACCATTTCAGTTAACATGACTAAGACAAGAGCGTGGAAATCTATTGAGTACTTGAAGCGCAAAATACACAATGTAGTTATACCCTATCAAATTTTAACAAAAGCATCTCACTAAAATGACGCAAAAATACAGACTTAACTCTGTGGTTATATCTAAAAAAAATAAAACAAAGTCATTCAACGATTATCCTCACGTCAGGTTTTCAACCTCGCTAGTATTACCTGTTCTTCCTTATTAGTGTCAGCTTTAGCTAAAGAACCATGCTTCAAACCGACAGCGTGAACTTAATTAAACAAGGCAAAACTCATTCCAACTCAACCGCTACATGCACTTAATGAATATCAAAGACGGTTGGATATATAACGTTAAGAAATAAATTCTGATACGTTACCGAAAGCTCATCTCGGACAAATTCAAAATACAGTTCCGGAATTTTAGAGATACCATTCAGTTCCTTCGTGCCACACAATTGTCAAGTCCGCATTTTCTGAATCTTCTGCCCCAGCGGGTATCATGGATTGAACATGACGTCGCGTAGTTGACATCGCACTGTTGTTTTTTGAAGAGAAGATCTTCCCCTTACATGGTGCAATCATCTTTGTGGTACCTTCCTGTCCCTGGCTGTTTGGAATCAGTGAAATCGTCGCCACTTGGGCTCCTGGCAAACCATGGTCATCTTTTTGCTGAAGTTGTTACCGTATTTATAGTTGTGGCTACATCTTGGGGAGCTCGAACGAAATGCTGATACTCATTCAGCAACTCTCTGACGTCAGTAGGAATCATCCATCACATTTCCTGATGGCGGAAACGTGACCTCGCAGTCTATCGCATTGGTGAAGTTTACTTTCGCTGGTGGCGTTGTCTTCTCTAATGGAGTTCACCAAAGCTGTCACCTCGTTAGCAATTGTCTGTAATTCATGCACTCGGACTGGCTCCGCAATCTTATTTCTTGCCCCAGGTTGGGCGCCAATGAGAAATTTTAATGAGTTTTCTGTTTTGTTGTTACGGCTAGCGTCGTCACTCAATGATTCACTTTTCTCATAACCAATAAAACGACCGTTTTTATCACTTTTCTCATAACCAATAAAACGACCGTTTTTATCACTTTTCTCATAACCAATAACACGACTGTTCGCAGGTAAGATCTAGTGTCACTCTAGAATAGATTGAAGCGAGAATATCAGATCATGAAGCCGAAATTGATTTTATTCAATCACACCAAGTTCCAACGATACAGGTATAACACAATCAAAACAATAGCCAGCCGTAGGTCACACCATCGGTTCAAGAAGTCGAAATATCAAGTCAATATGTTATATGACTTCTGAGACAAAACGCCGAATGTCTCAGGAGACCAAGATGTTAAAGTCTGAGGAAAATACTCCTCACGCCAAGTTTTATACACCTCTGGAGAATTGACATTTAATATGACTAACACTGTGGATGACATGCCACGTTTTCATTCAACTAAATCAAGCCCCAATTTCTATATTGGTTTCCTAAAATAAGACAGTAATTTTCCATAGCAAATTTGAATAACCTGGAGTATCATTTTCTGACTTGACCAGTCAAGGAGATCATCCACAGTTCAGGATATGAATAACAAAAATTCTCTACACAACCCAATAACATTTAGCATGGTCAGCAAAATAGGATTGGTACACGCCCCCTACATACATTCAACATGGTCAATGACTTAGCTTCGAAACGTGTACGGTCCCGACCTAAATGGACAGATCATATACCGTTACATTTAACTTGAATACAGCTCATAATATCAGTTTCTTAAAATCATCTGGAACTTAGATTAACCCTCAGTTCAGAGAAACAATGGCATGTCCGTTGAGTTCAAGGCCCAAACAAACAGATTAATTACTGTACTCTATATATTTACATAGGCTAACATCGGATATGAGCAAGATATTCTAACAAACATACACAGAAAGATAGCGAAGCAGAAATCCTTCTTTTACATTTAATATATAGTTACATGTATATGCGATTATACCATCATGCCTAATATAATATATAACTAACGTACACAAATCGTTGCTCTCATTTAATAAAAATATATATAATCATTGCTCTTCTTTAATAAAGACATGTTATAATCAAATAAGATGCAGGATTTAAACAATATTTAAATCCTGAATCTCACAACATGTAATAAATAATATATCGATATGAATGAGTAACACTCTTGTTTTTCGTTACAGTGTTGTCATCAGATGAAATGACAGAAGCTGACTGCTTCTCGTACGAAAACAGCAGCACAGAGACTAATCATAATGTGTTAACCAAACAGTTACACTGTTCAAATCTGGACGGTTCTACCTTGAAGTCACAGTCCATGACGGCGTTTGCAAAGGCTCTGGGTAAAACACTTCTCTGTCTCCATCGTAACAGTCTGACGATGGACTGGCAGAGCTACAGAATCACTTTAATGGAACTGGGCGATCAGGTGTGTTTTTGTTCTTTTTTTTCCTCAAGTTGACTTGCATTTCTGCATTCACGAAACGAGTTCGTGTCATCTCGGGTGGGAGGTTTTGTTGGTCGCAAACATCACACAGATTGCCAGAATTTTGACGATCGACTGTCTTTGTCATAAAACAGTGCAGTCTACTATTTTCAAAACAGCTGAAATGCCGGCTATCCTGTAAAGCCAAATTTCATTATCAGCACAACCAAAGAAAGGTGGAAATTCTTTTTGGATTTCGCGTTAGAATTACCTATGCGACGTATAACATTTTCTGGTAGCGTGTCTGCGTCGACGTGTAGACGAATGTCTCATCTGAGTAACGGCTAATCATGTGATCCCCGCCTGGTTGAAGGCTTCATTCGGACATGTCCGTACGAGTCGTTGTCCAGTCGACTAGTACGTATATGGATATGCGAACAGGGTCCTCGGGGGAATTTTCGCTTTGTGAACGGTTGGTAGAAAGCTTGGTTTTCCATACTAAATAATCAGTTTGAGTACCGGTACTCCAAATGAACTCCTAATCCTAAAAAGAAATATTTTGTGACACCGACTAATCTAGTTTTAATCGGGATTATAACCGAAGCGAGCTATCTGGCTACCTGCTTGGAAAACTGATTTAATTCAAGGAAATTAGACTGCACTATTGTCTGAGCCTGTTTCGGTTAGAGAAAGTTGTCCATTTATTAGGTAACACAATTTTAGATATATGACGATGAAGAAAGAACTTCATGCCAAGTGCCAAAAGACGTTGAAACATGAGCTTTGCATTGTTAGCAGGACTGCATCCCATTTGACAAACTAATCTTTTGAGATCTTATCCGAAATAATATATGTAAACAATTAAACCACTGATCTGATCAATCCATTGTCGTCTTTGTCATATATGTACCCTGTATCTCTGTTTACTTGTAGGATACAACAGTTCGTATAGAAGGTAGATGTTTACCTATTTTGACGGATTCTGTTCTTGTCAAAGACCGGTTACACTATCAACATTTTGCCTCAAGACTTGTGCGGGAAGTCGGAGCAAGCTACAGAGAGGATGCCCCGGACAATAACACAAGTGCACGTTAGCATCTCTGATCTCACTTGTACTTGGACATGACCAAATTATGTTGTGATTGTAAGATGTATATTTGATATGCGAGTCGTGTTTGTGTCTTCGGAAGATATTGATAGCAATGGAAACGGACTGCTGTGTAGGGCCAGAACTGGTATATTACAAACAACTACTATAGTATATACTACCAAAGCTGTAAAACATGGCAATATAACTTTTTCATTCCCGGTCAACCCAACAAAATTGTAGTAAGTTCAAATCGTTGTGACAGATACACTACAGCATCCATAAATCCGTCCAGTTTCCGTTCCATATTCTGCTCAAAGAGGATTTCTCAAACGAATGGAGCCCCGGAAACTTTTGATGTTTTTGAAAAACGATTGTAGACAGTACTGGTCGCATCAACGGCCATGCTAGCTGAAGGATAAGATTTACCACGAGGATACGATCGAATCGGACAATTTGAAGGGATTCGCCACCATCTATCCTTGCTACGTGTACGTTCAATTCGCTCCACTTTCACCACTGCTAGTCACCAATGCGTGTCTTCTCAGTGACGGTTCTCTAGCGCCAGTGCAGCGAGTCTCTGGGGTACGTTGCATTCGCCCCACTTTAGCTGCTGGTGACCGCCGATTCAGGGTTCTGTCGTTCTGTTGGTCAGTGGGGATTCTGAGACCCAGTTATTTTCGCTCTGTCTTTGGAGCCGGAGCAATAGATTCGGATCTGCACTGATGCCGGTGGCTCGAAAAGAACGCATCCCAGATCTTCACTGAAACTGATGGCCCAACAGGATTGCACCGCAGAAAGTATAATTTCGTATTATTTACCCGTTGCTGTTGTAGTACTACGCGTGTATTTTTTGTCCATCTTTAAATATTGTCGGAGTTCATCCTTTTCGAGAATAGACGGAAAATTATTTTTCCAATGGCATTGCCGAGTTGCCGCTATTACAGAGTTCCTCTTAGTATACTATACATTCCAGTCACAAAGTGACGAACGTACGGTACTTATTCATATTATCGCAACCATGTATAGGTGGACTGCCGTTTTGGCGTGTATACCAATCTATCGTACTTTTTCTTCTAAAATGATGACTGACTCGGGTAATTCAGTCCATACACGAAACCTCGTAAAACACAAGGATTCATCTCTTGGATAAACATGTAATCATTCTAATTCTTGCAAAGAATATTGATGTTATATTGATATAAATGGATGTTTGTATGTTTGACCTGGATACTATATTTTCAAATGTCTTCTTGGTTGAATTTCTACTTTTTCCTGATATTTGATGTGCAGTCGGTCATCCTGGCAGCGGAATAAATATGACTACTCAAGAAAGCGCATGGTGTTAACTATTGCCTTCGTCGGAGATGAATACGTGGGTTGCTCATTTGGGTCATCTATCGATCGATTCACTGGTCTGGTTGGTTGCCAAATAGCGTTGTACATGGATGTATATAGTTATCCTATATTGAACCAATCTTCACTCACCAATAAGCTACGAAGTTTAACTGGTTTGAATTTCATATCTGGAAGAAAATTACCTCTCATCTAAATGTCAAAATAAAAAAATAAACACGATTTTCGGATAACAACATCTATAAACTCAAAACAACCTCAGTGGAAAACCGAAGTCAAGTGACGAGATATACAAGATTGCATACTAGAGTCAACGTCACTGGGAACTCATTAGAACCACCAAATAATTCCAGGCGGAACACTGATTCGAGATTTAACTGGACCTGCGGAGATGATCTGGGTGGGAACTCAGTCGGGATATTCTTGAATTGGAGCGATATGCAAGAGGTGGAAAAAATTGACATCTGGCGACTAAAATGCAACCATATGACTCTACAAGAGAGCTTCCCCCGGCACCTCACATTCAGACCCGAGAATACGGTGGATTCTCGGACGTAGCCTTAGTATCTCAGCCGCGCTTTCATTGCAGTTGTTCATGTGGAGACTATGAAATATGGATCCACACGGCCCCTAGCACCGGCTTAATCGGAATTAGACACGCTGCTCGGGAGCTGTGATGCCAGATCAGCTAAAAAAAAAGAGCTCATCTGATGTTAATGGATGAACATCGAGGACGTCTGATGGATGCCTCAACATGGGGTAAACCTGGTAAATGCAGAAATACCCAGATGAACTAACCTATAGTATACATATTCTAAAAAATATATCCGTATCCAGTATCCAAATTCCTAACCATAATTACAAGCGTCTAGTCCGTCATTCATAATCCAGCCGTCGTCCATTAGAGAATATCCGCGTCCATAATCCAAAGACCTATTCCATTTTCCACATAACAGTATTAGCACCAAATTCAAAAAGACAATCATAGTATACATAAACATAGGCTTGTTTCCCGCAAGAGAGAAGCGGTCAACAGTTTTCAATGATGCCGGCAAGACATCATGATGTTCCAAAAATATCAAATCCGTATCGCTGATCAGTATTCTCAATCCATAATATTCGTTGTAAAGTCGTCATCTAAAGAATGATGTATCTCAGTCACGCTTTGATTGTGACTGTTCATATGAGTACCATGAGGATCTTGAAGTACATGGGTCCATACGGCCCCTAGCCCCGGGTTAAGCGGAATTAGACACAAGTTACGAAACGTAGCGCTATAGATCTTGCACGCTACGTTCGTATTTTGCTATCAGCATGCGACATGTATCGCCAAATTTGAGAAACTTTGAGTGGAGGCGCTTGGTGGAATAGCCCTGTTTTATAAGTTTCTGCACCAATGTTTTGTGACGTTGATTAAAATCATCACATTTAACACAGGATCTAGCAAATGTTACTAAGCGAGATACGTATACGCCATATGCAGGTCCCACTGGAATATTACTGTCCAGAAAGGGATAGTTTACGATGTCGAAATTGTAATCATCTCTTTTGTCATAAAGTCGACGAGAGAGAATGCCCGCTTCATTTTTATAGAGATATAGATCTAAATATGATGTGCCTGTAGGGCTATCTGTAGTTTCCTTCAAATCCAGTGAAGGTGGATATATATCCTTCACTGCGTCATTTATATAGCGATTATCCACAGCGAGAAGATCGTCTATATAGCGTTTGGTGAATGAGAAGGAACGGGCTTTGAATGGATCGGTTTTTGAAAGCGCCTGCATATAGTCATATTCATAAGAGAACAGATACAGGTCAGCCAACAGGGGTGCACAATTAGTACCCATTGGAATACCTATATGCTGTTGATATATTGTGTTGCCAAATTTCACATAGATATTTTTAATGAGAAATTCAAGCAACTCTATAAACAAAGAAACATCCCATGAATGATATCTCTTGTATGTAGTAGAGCTAAAGAATGCTTTATGGCTTCCGACATTAATATATCTACGATCAGTTTTCTTGAACACAGATACTATTAATGAACTTAGACGGTCAATAAGGTCCTGATGAGGGATTGTAGTATAGAGAGTCGAGAAATCCCATGTGGATACATGTCTGTACGGTATGTGACCTTTAGCATCAAGTTCTCCGTAAGACATTTTGAGTTTTTCAATATCCACATACATTCAACGCCAGAGTTCTTAGAAATAGTGGCGCAATACCTTTCCCAAAATGCTTTTACCTCCTGAAGGGCCCTCGTCAATAGGGTTGAAAGAAGCTTGGTGGTGCAGTTTCTAGAACCAGCTATGAATCTAGCTTTGTATGGTGATTTATGCATTTTGGGAGTCCAGTATACTTTGGTATGTCGTTATGATTGGTTGGAAGACAAATACCTCTTTCCCTGAGAAACTTTTTGTGATTGTTAAATAAATCTTCCAGAGTAAATGCAGTTTGGGAGTAAGTAGACGTATTTGATGAAGATATGTCTACACTCAATTCTTTAACCAGCACCTGGTAATAGTAATATTTACATATGAATATTATATTATTCGCAGCTTTGTCTGCTGGGACTATGACGAATTTACTCTGGAGATTTGCTAGAACGTCTTGCGAATTATACACGTATGATTTAAAGATCTATCCTAGTCTCGACCGCAATGGTTGGTGCAATATTAAAAAATTCGAAACTTTGATAGAACAATGCACTTCTGGCGAATCTGATTGCTTCTTGACTATTTCTTATAGAACTTGGTTGTTCTGGTAAAGTTTGAATCTGGTGTTACAATGAACCGACCATTGTGGCTGCGACTGTATATTGTTCATGTTTGATATATAAAAAAAAAATCAAATTAATATATATTTTCGGCATGCAACATGTACAATGAGCCTATGTTTTTCAGTCCTATTTCTCGTCAATTGTTCACTCACATTGTGATTTTCCATGAAAACCACACCCACTGAAAATCAGAGATCTTGGTTTTCCTTGGCACTTTCCTTGGCATTTCTACCGCACCTGTTCTGGGGTCATTTACCCACCTAAACATACATGGACCTTTGATATGGCTAGAGAGACAACACTGTCAGAAGGATGTTGTCATGCACTCTCTCCAAACAATTTGTGATTTGGACGTGACTGACCATAGTGTATGGGGTCAAATATCAGTCGGGTCGCTAGGACCATATATGTTATGATCATGCGAGGTATTTGACCATATATATTATGGTTAGTCACGTCTGTGCCATAGAACGTTTGGTCAGAATTACTATATCCTCCGAACAGTGTATCTCGGGCAGATGGCGAGCGTCTCTTCGCTCAGAAGATCGAGTGATAGCTTTACCTGGATAGTGATATACAATCTTTCTCATTTTTTTTGAAAACTATATACACTTATGGTGATATATACGACATAAAAGTGACGACAGCATCACCAAGCAAGGATGATCCGCTAGAGCGATCTCCTACATTCTTCCATCATCAGCATTTAAAGGTGATGGCTATCACCCTCCATCACCCTCTTGAGGTGATGAGGAATGACTGCAAATTCTAGGCCATCAGCTTTTTAGAGCGATGAGGCCTGGCTATCACCATAAGAAGTTGATGGCCCAAATTTACACGCGGTGCCTGATGAATTTGCCCCATCACATTCAAAGGGTGATGAACTGACTCAAGTTTTCTTTTCATCACATGTAACGGATGCTGACCAGACGTCATGACCATCAAACCTTTATTCTGTGTAAAATTATGCATGTAACACAAACTTGCGCGCTTAGTTGTTCGACTTTGTTCAAGGTATTCGTGTTCATCTAACGAGCCAGAACTATGGTGTGCTCTAGTGTTATTGTATGAGCTAGAACAATGGATGTACGCTAGATTTAATGCACGAGCCAGGAAAATGGATGAACAATAGAGTTACTGTAGGAATTCATTGGGATAAAAAAGTAATTATAAGCAATACGTTCAAGATTGTAAACTGTAGATATTTTGTCTCGTGCAAAACAATCGCCTGTTGTTTATATACAATTTATATCCAAACTTATTTGAGTTTTAACCCTGTCATAGTGCCATTAATCTACATGAATCCCTGGGAACGTCGATGCAAATTGGAAGACCAATTTCATTCTGAGAAGAGTGACGACAATAACCTTAGCGAATTTAACAACAATTTCTGTTCACGCATTCGTTTAATATCCCTTTGCATTGCTGTATTCCTATATCCAAACTCAAGTATAGACGTAAAACGGCATGGTAGGCTTGTCACAGGGTTTTAGTAACCACAAAAATGGCTTAATGACCCCTTTCCAGTTTCCATTAGGAGTACGAGGTGAACACCTCATGACACTGCAAGACGACCCACCGCCTCCGACAAGTGTTCCATGACCTTGGAATCTGAGGAACTGGGATGCTGTTTTTTTCTTCATGTTTTAGCTTGCCTACTTGTCCCCAAACCGTAGCCGAACACAAAAATGATGTTCGTGTGGATACATTCTGAAACGCACCCACAGGCAATTGGTTCAGTAATCACATTATCCATGGAACTCATCATGAGAATTTAGCAAACAAGTACATGAATAATAGTTTAAATTTAGTCCAGCCACTGCAATTTTACTAACACCGATTCATAAATCGATTGTTTCTCTTAAAACATCAAAATAATCGGTCTCCTTAAGATTGATAGATGAGATTTGCCAATCGACCAAGCAGTGCCCCTCATTCTCACAACGTAATATACAAATGATCGACAAAGACCGCTGTTTACTCTGTATACATACCTATACATAGAGCCAATACGGCAAACATCTCCATCCATCGAAGGTCCATTACCCACGTTAGTGAACTCAATCTTTAATGATCGATAAAAGTTATGTCAATTCCCATTCATTGCAAAATAATTCCATGCAGCATTGACCAGCAGTCTTGTAAAGAGCGGTTTTAATCCCAATTTGTGTTCAGTGTAAGATGCATCCAATAATACGAATCATTATAAGGATTAATTCACAACGAGGTAAAGTTGAGTAAAACTTCATGTGTGGCCCAACATTCGATTTTTCGTTAACCTATAGAGTAATAATTGTCATGGCACATTCTTTTTTAAGGAATGCGAGGAAATTGCATATCCCTACTCGATACTAGTCCAGGATTCCAAAGTTCAAACGTTTTTCTGCTAATTTGAGTAGTCAGTATGGCAAATCTCAGGGCATTCATGCGAAGACTGAAATTAAAGTTTGAAGTTTGAAAATCCCATCAAACATTTTTTGATCGGAGCAGTTCCAATAAATATCTTGCTTATCACATAATCATAATGCAGATCTAAGTCAAAAGAAGAAACAGTTCAAACATTTTTTTTTAAATTATCACGACTAAAATATCCAGAAAAAAACCCTACCTGTTAAGCATCATTGGTCAGTTCTTACTATCTAATAACTTTTGCAAATAGGACGAATATTGAAGACTGCTCCAGGAAAAATGTAATCTACGTGGAAAAATACCTACGCAAAAACTTTCACGTATATTCTCGCGCGATGGAGAAGGATGCTTAAGAAATCAGCGGAATAATGTAGATATGTAGAGAATGGAGTAATTGTACTTACAGTGGTGACTATATGGATGCAGGCTCGGATCATTGGTCCAACACTGAGTTGATATACAGATCACTGGTCAATATGACATCCTTTCTAGCACAAACACGTTACCGAAAATTAATTGAGAATATTCCATTATTACGAAAAGGGATGTTACTGACAATCGTAATTACAGAGTTGAAGACTAAACCAGGAATTCGTTGACTAATACCAGGGAGTATATTATCCTCTGACATGAAATGGTGTTCATACAGATGAGAATATTGGATCCAAATGAAATTTCGAAATATTTACCAAAATTTTACTTCTGGTTTACCCGTCACTTGAAATCAGCATAGAAACGCTGTTTTGAGATAACAAACTTGTGCTGAATAAATAAAAGACTTTCATTTTGCGAGTATTAATAAATACTTTTACGTAGTGATTTTATCCTATAGTAAAATGTGTATTAGGTAGCATTGTTACTCAAACAAAAGATGGCGTGCCAATAAAGAGGGACAGATTTATTATGTCCTCTGTATTTCAAGTTGTTTTCAAGTGACGGTGAAACCTAATAATTACATAACACTAGACGTCGTGCCATCCTCGATATATCGCAAGAAGCCGTTAAATACATTTACCACAGTATTATAATTTTTTTGCTATAAATCTTTAGAAGGTGTGGCTAAACATAAAATAGAGAGTTTGTTTGCACCTTCAGTTCTCTATTTTCTACCTTGTCAGAATGCTAACAGCGGATTGCAAAACTACAGTAATAATCTCAGTCGACACGATGAACAACAGTAGTGAAAATTACTGTTAATATCGCAAGACAGCCATAGGAGCAACTGAAATACCTTGATTCTGAGCGTTGTATGATCCATCGAAATAGTAAAGCAACTAAGAAAACACCACTAACACATAAAGATACCACATTGGAACAGGTCACCGTGAATCCTTCGGCCATAAATAAACATTACGATCATCGGAGAAACCTTGATTTTGAAGGCCGATTTATGATAACTTCAACCATGACACACACGGATGGATGATCCCTAGAACAGCAGGGCCACCTTGAGTTTGAATGACGAAATTAAAGAGAAGAACATATTTAATAAAAACATTGAAACAGTAAAATTCCATGCAAAACTAACCAGGCCAATAATCTCCCCACAAGAGGAATGGTATACTGACCGCCACTCTTGTGTTGTATATATTTATTAATTTTATCTATTAATATGTAGTTATTTCCTACGTATTTGCTGTGTGCAATGAGAGCGCGAGGAATTTAATGAGCATGTGATGTATACGAAATCGTGTATGAGTGCTATTTCCCATTTTTGTCACAGCCATGTGCAAATATCCATATCACAAAAATCTAAAATACTACAAACCTTCATGTGATACTGTGCCAGCTACAATTAAACACTACATTAAAAGTGTCATGGAAAACGATTCAAGCGTACTAACAAGAAGTCATATGACCGCACAGACAAACATACTTTTGATACTATACGCTTAAAATAGGATGAAACCTGGGATCCCGCCCCGATACACATTCCCAGCGCACATACAGGCACAGATTTGTAGGATATAGCTACGTGATTATACACAACGTTATTTCTTATTTAAATTATATTAAATTTGTTCGCGAAATATCGAAGATATCAAGAATATATATGGGTTTAGCATGTTTAAAATAAAATAGAATCCGTACAACAACAGTTTCAATCAAACCGATTCATTCACTCTTGACGCAGTTCGTTCATTCTAAGATTCAGTCCTCGGCCAACCATAACACATTATACACGTATGATTTAAAGATCTATCGTAGTCTCGACCGCAATGGTTGGTGCATTGTTAAAAAATTCGAAACTTTGATAGAACAATGCACTTCTGGCGAATCTGATTGCTTCTTGACTATTTCTTTTGATGATTCATGAACCTCAGAATAAATTTTTCTTTCCTTGAGCTTTGTTATAAAATCGAAACTTTGATAGAACAATGTACTTCTAGCGAATCTGATTGCTTCCTGCGCATTTCTTTCGATGGTTTGTTTCCTTGAGCTCTCGTGGACAATCACCCTGCATTGGAATTCAAATAATGTGCGATTTCAAATGGCCTATCATGAATTAATGCAAATTCCCAGGAACTTCAATACGATTAAAAAACATTTTCCCTCGAGATAGTGATCGTCGTAATCATTAAATAATTGTTGCAATCACAAAAGCTATTTCAGTCTTGGACGTCAACTTGGTGGCGTGAAACGTCACGGTTTGCTTGTCGCAAGATCTGTAACTCAGAAATCAAAGAATGACCTCATTCTATCAAAAGACTAGTGTGAATATCCCACGACATAACTACAAGGCAGGTTGTTCAGATATGTGTTCTTTCGGGTTTGAATCAGAACACTGTTTATTCATCAAAATGTTTCGCTAACAACCTACTAACGCCTGTAAACACATGATGCAAGTGACAGGCGACATGTAAAGAAGTCCATTTTCGCCCTTCATCCTCGTCGTCGACGTCTTGAATCGATCTCGTAAAGGTATGGTATGAGGGTTTAAGACAAGGTTTTGTGCGATTAAGTTGTAGTGCCAACAAAAAAGCACCTTCCAGAAATGCATGAATATGGAACATCATTAATTGTCTGCGGAGGACGCAAAGCAAACAAATTCAAGCACCTGTACATCAGAGCCGGATGTTCGTGGATTATGTTAAAATGATAACTCTTCACCCAAGGTTCCCACGTTTCAAGTCCATGACGCACTTGTGGGGGAGGGGGAAGTGGGCAGTGGCTCTTTTTCATCATAGGTGTTAACACAGTACATTTGTAGCAGATGTGGCAATAGCCCAATGTATTGGCAATAAAACCTTGTGATAAGCAATAAATGTCGTTCGGCATGGAAACGCAGCATTGACGACTGTGCGGTTGCAAACATTTGTTGAATTCGAAAGTGATGCTGGGCATGCGTCTTTCAAGGTTTCTTGTCCATACCACACAGGTTAATGTCAACGATGAGATTTAGTATGTACAACAATTTTTGTACCTATTTTTTATCATCCGCGAATAATATGTCTTCAATAAAGATTAGATTATCTCATCCATCTACTGGAAAACACCGCACAACAAGTAAATGGATGTTTAACGAATAATTCGCAGGGTGGCACGGCATTGACATGAACAGACAGCAATGGGAAGCCTGCTAGTGACAGTACAGATCGGTACAGAAAGCAATGTCAGTATTCAATAATCTGGAAGTGAAACGGGAATTCGTTGTTTGAGGATACAGAAAAGCCTACAGAGACTGACAATAATTATCTGTGCGATGGCAGACTGATTTGAAGATGTATTTTACTCTAGCCACTGCCTTATCTCCCATGCCCAGGGAATATTGCTGTTTGCAGAGGACCATAACACAAAATCGGAGAAAAGTTCATCATGCAGAAAATGAAAATCAAACAACACAGATATTTTCAGTTCAATAAAATGTTTATTCTCTATATATTAACCGAGCTGACTTCAAATACTAACTGTATAGACATGTTAATTATTCAATGAAAAATAAAATGGAGTCGATTATGTCATGGTATTGTAGACACTGGATATTTCTAGAATAATAGAGCTACGTATTATGTGAGTCATCCATCTGGAACTTTCTCGCAGTCGTGACCGATTTATCGCAAGTAAATTAAAATGGCCGATATAGGAGGAGACCCGTATGACGATGGTAATTCGGTCACAGCGCCATCTACACATGTCGATGAATGAATGATTTATTGCCAAGAACAGTGGCGCCCTCTGAGGAGCGAGTACAGAACTATTACAATACACCACAAGTTAATTACCGTAAACTTCTGAATAAACGTACAAGGAAACAAAAATCTTACCAAGCTGACTAGCTGTTAAGTGTTGACTAGAACTTGAATATTAAGAATAAACTCGAAGGTGGAACTTACTTGTTAATGTTTATGTAACATTAACATCAATATGCAGCTTTCTACGCTTAAAACACTCGGTCACAAACCTGGATAATAATCGGCAGTGTCTAGGTTCTTCATTAGTCATTAACCAGGACAATTTCTGGCTGCCGGGCAGATTATTAAAACGTGGACAACCGTTGCATACTTCCTTAATGAACATCGACCTGATGTCAGAGTAGAGCGGGCAATTTAATACAAAATGGACCTCATCTTCTACCTCATTTTGATCACATAATTTACAAATTCTGTTTTCTAAACGAGTATTATTATACCTTCCCCTCTCCACATTTAATGTGTGCGCGCTAATGCGTAGGGCTGTAAGGTGTTTTCTGTCTTCTCTCTTTTTAATAATTGTCAAATATTTCTCTTGTTTGAAATGCTCTTTGAAAGTTCTGTATGTTCTCAATTTACCGGTGCAATTTTTAATTTGTGTATGCCACTTCTGTTTATATTGAATGGTAAGTTTCTTTGTTACTTCTCTTAATAGCCAAGCAGATTTAAACTGCATAGGCTTGAAGAATACATGTTCAAGATTAAGATATTTCAGGATAAATTTAATCGTTGCTCCCCACTCTGTCAAAGGTCGGTGATCAATTGGATCAATATTACATGTATAAGTTTCATATAAGATAGAATTAACATCTGTGGTACTTAATCTGTACCAATACTTAATCATATTGATAATAACATCAATATATAAAGGGACACTACCAAGTTCTCCAAGTACTGAAGTGTTTGTGCTTTTCCTGTGCACCCCGAGTATAGTTTTACAAAACTTAATATGAAGTTTTTCAATGGTTAAATCAGCATAATAATCATATACATCAGAACGTGTTTTGTTAGCGTTAAACATACCCCAGATTTCACTACCATATGTTAAGATAGGCTTAATGATGTGGTTGAATAAATGCTGAGCAGTGCTAACATCGACCTCAAGAGAATTTAGCTGCTGACTAAGTTTAAAGTAGGCTTTTAGGCCTCTCTGATAAAGGTCAACTTTTGCTTTGGTAAATTTTCCTGATGCTGAAAAGATGATACCTAGATATTTATAACTATTGGTATTCTCTAGTTGTTTGCCCCTATAATGAAAATCTGTGGTAAATACCTTACCTACTTTATTAAAAATCAACACCTTAGTTTTGTCTATATTAACATCTAAGCCCCAATCACTACAAAATTTGTCCACCTTATCTATACATCGTTGCAATCCCCGTTCAGAGGAAGACAATAAAACAACATCGTCAGCATACAGAAGGCAGTTCATATTGGTTGTGTTGAGCGAAACAGGGTCACACGTTTGATCAAAATATGATGGCAAGTCATTAATAAAAATTTTAAACAAAGTTGGGCTTAATGGGTCGCCTTGTCTAACACCAATATTTGACATAAATTCATCTGTTAGTTTGTCTCCAAGTTTCACTCTGAGACTGGTACTGTTATACATATTTTTAATTAAATGATAAAATTTGCCGTTGATACCCATCTTTGCCATTTTCAGAAAAAGACCTATATGACTCACCGTATCAAAGGCTTTTCTAAAGTCCACAAAACATGTGAACAATTTCCCAGAAGCCGGTTTAATATATTTATCAATTAGTGATTTGAGGATAAACATATGATCGGTAGTCCTAGCATTTCTAGTGAAACCTATTTGTACTGGATTAATAAAGGAGTGTTTCATTAAGTACTCATCAAGACGATTATTTAACACAGAATTGAAAACTTTGCCCAAGCAACTATTAATAGTAATTCCCCTGTAATTACCTGGTTGATAAGAATCCCCACTTTTGAAGATGGGAGTAATCCATCCAGACTGCCACATAGAAGGATATATCCCGTTTATTAAAATACTATTAAATAACTTTGTAATACATGGTAATAAGACATCATGGCTGCATTTAATCATTTCATTGAGTATCTGGTCCTCACCAGAAGACTTATTGTATTTCAAAGATTTGATAACATGAGAGATTTCACCAGGCTCTATTTTATAGTCCAATTCATTAAATGTAGTATGGAGCTCTTCGATTCGCAATTGACCCCTTAAGTTCATTAAGTTTATCTTCCATGCTTTCTGGGATTGTGTTCAACGATTGAAAATGGTTCATCCAGTCATCTGGGCATATTTTCTCATATGGCTTACTTCTTGTTTTATCAGACTCTTTTAATGAGTCGAGTAATTTCCAGTAGGCTTTAGGATCTTGCTCATGCAAATCATTTAACTTATTCAGTGCTGCCCTTTTAAACTCTCGCTGCTTACGTCTTCTGGCCTTATTGTATTGCTTAGATAACCTACAAAAGGAGCCTTTAATGAACGGGTCTTTTGGAAACTTTTCTCTAAGATTACCCTTATAAATCAAATCCCTTCGCATGGACTTCAGGTCCTTGTCAAACCATTTAGGATCACTTTTCGGTTGCTTTTTAGTTTGGGGCATTTGCTTTAAGGAATAATGGGCAGCTTGCATGTATATATCAGATAACTGGCGACAAGCCGAGCTAATATCAGATGGACCAAATTTAGATTCCTGAAAATTCAATATGGATTCTTGTAAAGCTGAACAATTCAAAGCAGATAAAAAGGTCTCTGCTGAGTCATCAGACCAGATGTACTTGGAAGGCAGAGTTGTTAAGTTAGAAAGTTTATGAGCTGTAGTAAACTGTGCCATAATTCGCAAGGATATACGACAGTGATCTGATAATGTTGGAAGAAAATTACCGACATGAAAATACATTATGTTATTCAATAGAGATTCGCTGACAATACCATAATCTACAACACTATTACCTCTAGAAGTGTAGCAAGTATAACTCCCCGAGTAGTCACCCAGAGTTCTACCATTCAGCACTCTCATATTACTAGAGACACACAAATCCAGGAGTTGTCTCCCTCTTGTACAAACCACCATATCTCGACTATGCCTATTCTTAATTTTACCGTCTGAAATATAATTTGGGTACATTGGTGTGAACTTTGACGAATCATTTTCAATAAAGTCAACAACAGTTCCTGTGCGTGCATTCATATCGCCTAACAATACAATATCTCCATCAACCTCCATAGATTGAATGTCGGCTTCTAGTAAACCAATCAGGTCATCATTACAACGGCGATTAAAGCTAGAGTATTCTGGGGGTAGATGCATGAAGCAAATATAAATATTATTCACAATGCCAAAATGGGTTTTCGGTAGTAATAGCCACTGATAATTTGTGTTAGTATTTGGAATAAAAAAGATTTTGTTCCATATTTCTTGCCTAATATATATCGCTAAACCCCCAAAACATCTAGAGTCTTCATCTTTATGAGCACGATGGATAGAATGATGACGATAACCTGGGATAGCGATATCTGAATTATTTCTACAGTGTGTCTCATTGAGACCAATAATATCATATTTGTTAATTTCGTTTTGGAAAAGTTTATCTTTTAGCTTATTATGGACTTTCGTAATTAGCCCATTTATGTTCCAAGAACAAATGTTTAACCCCTGGTGAGAGGTCAGTTCAACTGGCATATATGCGTGAAAAACAGCTAGTAGCGGTCATCAAATCGGTTGTAGTTTCTGCGGCCATTCCTTTGGTTGTAATATTGGTGCCCTCTAGAACCATATTCATCTCGGATATCTCGTCTATGTGTCGAGAGGTTATCAGCCGTCTGGGTTTGCCATTGTCGTTCAAATCCGAAGAACCTATCTAGCGAGTTTCGAATGTTACTGGCCAATACCCGGGTTCCACTGGTCGACAGATGTACGCCGTCGTTGCTGATGAGATTGGCCTTTGGTTCGCCTCGATAACACAGATTGCTGTTGTCACTTATGGACACGCCAACCACGTCCCCAAGCTTGGATTTAATAAGGGCATTCGTTATCGTAGTGTTGTGGTTTAGCTCTTTGTCATCTGTGCGACTGGTTCCAAGGGAGAGGACAACATGTGTATTGGTGAATTTTTCCCTAGTTTTATTCACCAGAGAAGCCATTTTCGTGACACATTCTTCTGGACTGCATGCTTTTACATCATTTGTCAGGCAGTGCAATACTA
Organism: Hanleya hanleyi; assembly: GCA_036873755.1. Taxonomy (NCBI): domain Eukaryota; kingdom Metazoa; phylum Mollusca; class Polyplacophora; order Lepidopleurida; family Hanleyidae; genus Hanleya; species Hanleya hanleyi. The sequence continues at coordinate 46,212 of JAVTVY010024231.1, forward strand.
TAGCGTCTGGTTTATGAGCCCCACTGTATTCAGAAATGAATTGCTCAGCTTCCTGGATAGTGTACTTGGTTTCCTTGCGCACCTTGTATTTGCTGGAAAGTTTTTCAGGAACAATGTTTTTGATGTTGGATGTTCCGATGAGCAACACACTTTTGTGTGTCTGTGCAGAAGACTGAACAGGCGAGTATTCCTGGGAAGTGTCACTCTTACTCTGTGCCAACTGCGAGCCCGTGTTCGATGTGTTGAAGTGTCGAACTTTTGTACCACATGTGTTAGGATTTAAATCTTCCCCAGTGGGAGAAATATCTGGTTTGTTTACTGCCTTTGGTGATACCCAAGCAATGGGCTCTTCCGACTTCGAAGCATGAAGCTTCCAGCTCATTACGTCCTCTTTCGTGTTGATGAGTTCCCGAGTGAGGCGTGTGCACTCTTTTTCGAGAGAATCTGTCCTTTCTGTCCTGGATGCGATTTGTATATGAAGAGAATCGCACTCCTTCTGAAGGAGTTGGATATGTTGTTCAGCTAACTGCATTTGTTGTTTGGAGACCAGCTTGTCCCCATCACACTGAACCTTAAGTTTCTGATAGTCAAGCTCACATTGGAAACGCACATCTTGTAGTTTCTTTGCTAGGGCAGACTTTTCTGTTTCTTTCTGAGCAAGTTTTTCCCTTACTGCTGCATTGATTAGAGGGTCATTCTGTTGACTGGGCTCCTTGCTCTTGTTGAATTTAATCTCCGACTCTAGTGCGATAATTTTGAACTGGGCGTCTTTCAGCTCCTGTTGTATCATTAGTACCTTTTCTTGGGCATTGACTGTGATTTGGTTGGTTACTCTGTTTACTTTCTCAATGGCATCTACCACTGTTTCCTGTAACTTATTCTCTGTAGCTTCGATTTTATTTGCTACAGATTCAGACCAATCCTTAAAACAAGTCTCAAACAGAGTCATTGGATCGGTTTGTGTTGCTACAGTAATGCCAAAAGGACCATGCTCAGTTTGTGTTGTTACATTAACACAAGGAATGGGCAAATAATTGTCTGTTTCTGTGGAATGCCCCATCAAGTTATCTAAGGTAGTCTGGACCCCCTGGTTCCTCATGTCTAAGGTAGACTGGATTTCATCTGACTGCGCAGCCACCTCCATGGAAGTTTGGGGTTTAGGAAAGATGAACTGCAGCTTAGAGAAGTTTGGGGAATTGGACATCAATGCAGTGCTGCAGTTTTCACAGCTGAACTCTCTTCTGTCTATAAGTACATATTTTGCAAGTTCATAAAGGGGCAGAGACGTACAGAGATAGTGGATCCAAGCCTGGCATTTGTCGCACTGTATCATGTTAACATCATCATCAGGTGAAGTACAGAATGGACAGCTAGAGACTGACTTGACATTCGTCTCATCACAGAGTTCATGTTCACCTTCTACTACCTTTTGTGCAGTTTTGTCAAATTCACCTTGATTGTCAATGTCTGGCACTTGTTTGCAGACTGCTACCAATTCATCATTTTGATGTTGATAGCCACCATTTTGAATATGAGACTCAATGGCAGATACATACGGTGGGCAATAATGTTCTTTTTCATATTCTTCTCTTGATGTGGCTTTGTTGCCGTCATATATACAATAGTTAGTTATTCCTGCTTTTACCATGCACTCTCTCGCCGATGTATAGGAGTCACATCCCTGAAATATTGCACCCTTCACTCTGTGAACCTGTTTACTACAGTCTGTCCAAGATTGGAAAATGCCCAGTTTTCGCCCCTCCATCACAGCATAAAATTTCGTCTTTTGAGGCATGATGATTTCAAGTAATCGACTTACTATATAGGCCCTAGTGTCAGTTCGAGATATTAGTTAACCAGTCTCTGAAGATATATCACAATGTTTTCTACGAGGAGTCGGATAACCGCATAAAATCTACATCGATTTTTAGAAATCCCGCGTAAAGCTGTCCGCCATGTTCAGAGGTCGAACGTGCACAACAAGTTATTCTTGCACAACAAGTTAGGAATGTGCACAACAAGTTAGGAATGATAGAGCTACATACTGTTTTGTGGGTTGTTCATTTGGAGCTTTCTAGAAATCGTTGTGATGGTATCTGGGTTAGATCATACGTCCATGCTGTACCGGTGGAAATTTTTTGATTCGATAGAATAATCTCGAATGCTCGATAGAGTATAAATAGCCGGACGTTCAGTGATCGGGAGGGATTTTAACTGGCTTCTATGTGGGTGCATTAGATTGTGCTACTGGATATTACCTTATTATATTAGCCTGAGATTACTGACTGCTGGATTGTATATTCCTGTGAATTGACTCTTGGCGCTGTATTATCTACGTGATTGAACTGACGGAAACTGGACAACAGCTGAGCGGTGTGGACTATGAAAATACAGGAACACGATTTCTGCGCGTCGGCACGGACTGTATAGAGATTTGCACTCTGAGAGATACACCGGTATAGCATTGAACAGTAAGGCTTTATTTGACATTTACTTGCTGTATTAACCTTACTTAATTTGTATATGATTTTAGTATTATAAATAAATATTTGATTGTTAATCCTTGCTACCACAATTTTTTTTCTGTTGCGTTTTTCCTATTATCGTTTAGACGTAACAATCAGGAGTTTAGAATTTATCTATAGCACATAACTTGGTATGTCGACTGGATTTTTACATATCGGTTTATACATGGTCCTCTCGCATGTGTCCTACCTTGCTGGGGATCTGCGACAAAGTTAGAGTCTTAATAAATTTAAAAGTTGAATTCTAAGTATTGGAGTCTTACTAAATTTAATCCTAATGTCCGCGACTTTTGATAATTTTGTCAGATTTAATTTCCATTTTCATTCCAAAGTAGTCTAATAAAATTATTATTAGAAAATAGAAAAAATCTATTGTGTGACTATACAAGCCGTTTCATTGATGAAGTTTTGCTGATTGTCTCAGCAAATGAAACAGTTGTGATCTGAAACTTGAAGTCCTAAATCCAATGCAAGTGCCGATTAGTTAATTCCAAATTTCCAATGAAAAAATCCTTGGAGAATTTCACTAAATTCCCCCCCAAAAATATTGAACCAAAAAATAAAATAAGTACCGTACATAAGCAGTTCTCCAGTTCTCTTAGGATGTTTTGTGTTATCAAGCGCCTTTTTTTCTTCACTGAGAAAATCAGCAAAACGTTTTCAATAAATTAGGCTGGTACAGACAATATGTACCCGGCTATGTTATGTTCAATTCACTTTGAATTTGACTCTTGAGGATGAAATGATGGTAAATTTTCTATACTTCAGCATGAGTTAAAATTAAATATTTGCTTGCAACCGCGAGAGCACATGAACCTCTTCAATACAATGGACAACTTCTAAACAGAAACACATCGAAATCCAGGGGCTCTAGTTTGGAGAAGAAACTCTTTTCATTCGCATTTACGATCCAAGGAATTTGCATAGACTCGTGATGGGACTTCTGCATCGGTTCGCTGTTTGAACTCCAATGCAGTGAGTTTGTCGACGAAAGCTGAAGCAAACAGAAAATCCTTCAGCGATTCATCGTCAAAGAAATGCTTAAGGGGCTGATACACCGGCAAATATTTATGGTCGTGTAATAGAGGAGAGAGTCTGTTATTGGGTGTATATCGTAAATAATGTGGTGAAGTCATATACCCAAATATACCTTGTCCCATGGATAATCCCACTATGACGTGTGTGACATTCAAGTATATCTACATAAATAAAAATCAGCATAAACAATTGTTCGTTGGACTGCCAGCAGAAGTCACAAGATTGAAAAACACACAAGATTGAAAAGTACTTTTAAAAATTATGGTCTCTGCTACAACAAAGACTATGTTAGAAAAGAAAACTGCATTGGAAAGTATTTTTTACATTTTTTGTTTATTTGCTATGTCAACATAATTGTCAAAGGCAACGACAATTCGTGTCAGCCAATATGAAGGACAGTCCAAAGTTGGGTAGAGCGATACAGTTTGTCCAGTGGGTGAAATGACCTGGATTCTTTCTATTCAATCCCCAACTGCCTATCGTGGCTCATTCATTCACATCCTGTCCTGTTTCTACCTGGTCTGAATTGTCAATAGACACACATAAGTGGAACGATCCACATGTCAGGTAGGTTCAATTCAACAAATTTTCTACACTGAGACAATCAGTGATGAAGAAAAAAAAAGTTTATAGATACTTCCCAAAATAATTATCATATGTAACATAGTCTTTGTTGTAGCAGACACAATAAATAACTTTCTTAACTGCTTTTCAATATTTTGAGTTCCATCTTTGTGGACTTCTGCTTGCAGTCCTAAGGATAATTGATTTTGTGTATTTTTATTTATGCAGATATACTTGCATGTCAGTCGTGCTATAGCGGGATTCTTCGCTATATCAGGACTCATGGGAATTTTTGTTCTGAATACGAACTTGCATTCTGTAAATACTCTCTCGTTTGGGCCGTTTTTTCTATCTTACGGTCACACAGTTCACCAATTTCCAACAGATGACATGATAGGGCTATTACATCATCGCTCTGAAATATTTGTATCCAGTACCGCTCAAGCCGGTTTTAGGAGCCGTTTGGACATGTCATTCAAGATGCGTGACTGGGATACAAATCATCACTTGGATCACTTGGCTAATGTGACGTTTTTGAGAAAATTGCATTCAGTATATTTGTCTGTGGGGTCATATGACTTCTTGTCAGTACTCCGGCATCGTTTTCCACCACCCCTTTAATGTTGCGTTTAATTCTGTGTTGACTTCTTTTGACAATGCCCAAAAGTCTTGTTTCTGTAATTATATTTTTAATTCCACATTGTTAATCTAAACAGGTATCATATTTGTATTCAGCATCGTATGTGGAATATTTTGGTATATCATACTGGTCATCAAATATATTGCATACACGTTTATCAGATCAACTGATTTTTCAAAAATAGGTACTGTGTACCTGAAGCACCCCCTTAATCGGTTTGTATTATATACCTACTCTTGTTTCGCAATGACGCTTCTCATATATTCCATTTAACAAGGATCATAGTCAGAGAGTGACAGGAGGTACGATTCTTAGTTAGTTTTAATAAAAAAAAAATTATCGAGCCCCCTTTACCCCATCATAGTGCGAACAATGATTTTGTCACCTACTCTATGCAAGTATATCATGATGGAACAATAACATGTGAACCTGTAAATGGTGACATAATAGCATGTAAACCTGTATATGTTGGCAAAATATAACATGCGTTTACATGGCATGCGTGTACATACCACAAAATGTATCCGCAAAATGCTCACATAAAATGACCATCTTTTCATACAGTTTCTCGTGCATGAAAAAGTGTAAATTCCACATCTTTCCAAATAAATTGTGTAGGGGCGCCGCGATTTGGACAAACGATGGTATAAGATGGTATTAATGTGATACGATACCAGGCCAGCTTCGAGCCAGTTTCGTTCGAGAGAATTCTTGCATTGCACGGGCCATCGGTAGGTCAGTAAGCGACACTGATGACAACATGTCCCAAGTAACGGACTCGCTTTGTCTTTCATCAGTTTCATTTCTTCCGCTTATATCCGCTGATGCACTTGCTAGAGTGTTGCGAAATGTTGTTCGAATGAGATTGGAAAAATGATAACATCGTCGATGTAGACCAGACAACTGTATCACTCTGCTGGAAGCAAGTGTATCAATCTTTGCGTGGTACTTTTGCTGACATTATATTGCAGTGATCAGTATAGAATGCCGTAGTCGTCGGCTACTACCAACCAACAGAAGTAACATGAATTTTCCAGACAATCATTTTGGAATTGTTGGGCACTGGGTATACACGTCCTTTCGTGTGACCGCATATAGGATTTTGGTCCTCTTTCTTGAGTACAATAACCACCAGTGCGTATCTGATGGATGGTGATCTGCGAAATCTGCGGAGGCCTAAAGCTGTCTGAATCCCGGTTTCTCAAACATAAATCTCAGACAAAGTGCTCAATGAGGCGTGCCCCGCTCTAAGCTGAGCTTCGCCTGTGAATATCCTGGTCGTTGATTTCCGTTTTTCCTTTTCTTTCCTGTATTGAGCTGCATCCCTCACTCTTTCATACACGTGTAGTAAGAACCTACAGTTTATTTCAAAGAAAAGTGCAGTGATTTGTCCAAGAAATGAATCCACTTCTCCTGCAGATAGCCGGTTTTGCTTTTAATTCCCGTTGAAATGAGCTCAATCGGTAATCAAAACAAAAATGTTTTGTGAGATTTTAAATTCATTCGATTTACTGTGTAATCAAATGTTCACATGATACGTTTATGAAATAATTTACTATTACGGTCCTTACAACAGTGTGTGAACTTTCAAGGATTTCGAATGTTCATTCCATCGCAATTAAAAAATGTTCGGCAGTATGCTGCTCTTGTCCATTACTACGGTTCTCACTCGACCATGGTCTTTCATCTTTAGCCATTGTCGGGAAAATCCGTCATGTAAGGAACATACAATAGGTGACTACATGTGGGGAACCATTCAACCAAGGAGTGAAAAGGGCCAAGTATATTGCACGCAAAGTGTTGCCGATTGAAATTGTCTTAAATGACCGGTCTGCCCATTGTCGTCTGATTGTCGAATGTCACTTCCCATCCAAGTCATGTTCATTTCCACTGCATTCGTCCGTGGAGTTTGTCAGACAATGAAACCTGTAAATCTGCCAGCACGGCAGACGCAGACCAGAGCATGTAGCGCGACGTCAAATTTACGTCTCTGTATATGGGTATGAAGGTATGATTGTTGTGTGTCAAGCCGCAATCAGGTGGCACAAAAGCAAATTTACTTTCCATTTTCAAAAGCAAGTTTAGTGCTGTTAATTGTTGCGTTTTAAAGCATTCCGTTATCTGCGGAAATATATTGCATCGACGATGTTTCTTAAAGTCAACGGCTATCAAGTCCACGCTCAACTAAGAACCGTGAAATTGCGAATGCCGTTAGACCAATAAACGGGTTATTCGTCTTTCCACACAGAAATCACCAGTCATACTTTTTTTCGTCGTTCACTAAAGCCAGGGACACACTAGGCGATTTTTTATCGCTGGCCGATCTCTACGCCACCGATAAAAATCCGGCCGAAATTGATCGCCAATATTCAGCATGTTGAATATGGCCGATTGGTCGGGCGTACGTGTTCGCTACCAAAGTTCGGCGTCGCACAATCAGACACACTACACGATTCCGCAAGCGAAAATGGATCGGGCGTACAAAATCGCCTAGTGTGTCCCCGGCTTAACCAATTATTATAGCGACCCCAATAGAACATAGAAAATGGCAAAGGATAATCTTTTACATTTTAAAACAACTGAAACGATTCCATGCATTATATACTGGCTAGCTGAAACCGTGGCCCTCTGGCCTAACTACACAATGCAATTGAATTGTATTTACTAAATATCACGGAATTTGTTCAACTTTCCAATATTAGTTCTCCTTCCAAATGATAAAATATATTACATATGCCCTTGGTATATACGGCGCTGAACTTATTTCCTTATTCCTTATTCCCGTTTCGATATTCTAAATCGCGATATGTGAAAGTAGTAACCTTCATGAAAATCGATATATTTCGACAACCATTATGTATTTCATAACACGAATAGGACCATGTTTTCTCCAATAAATTGTCTTCCCTGTGAATATAAATTTGAGAAGAATGCTTCAAAATGTGTGCTATTAAGTACATTTCTACAGGGTTTGATTTCAGAATCACCCAGAAATCGAATTTGCGCCACTTTTAGAGTGGTCTAGATATCTTCCTAATACATTTATCTATCTTCCTGACCCAGTTTTGGGTGTCTAACTTGGAGATGCCATACCCTCCGAGACAGCGCTAAATTGGTATTATCTGGATATGGGCAATTTACACCGACTCTATTTGTTGCTCCCAATCACCCAGAAATCGAATTTGCGTCACTTTTAGAGTGGTCTAGATATCTTCCTAATACATTTATCTATCTTCCTGACCCAATTTTGGGTGTCTAACTTGGAGATGCCATACCCTCCGAGACAGCGCTAAATGGGTATTATCTGGATATGGGCAATTTACACCGACTCTATTTGTTGCTTCCAATCAGCCAGAAATCGAATTTGCGCCACTTTTATAGTGATCTAGTTATCTTTCGAATACATTTATCTATCTTCCTGACCCAGTTTTGGGTGTCTAACTTGGAGATGCCATACCCTACGAGACAGCGCTAAATGGGTATTATCTGGATATGGGCACACCGACTCTATTTGTTGCTCCCAATCACCCAGAAAATCATATTTGCGCCACTTTTAGAGTGGTCTAGATATCTTCCTAATACATATTATCTATCTTCCTGACCCAGTTTTGCGTGTCTAACTTGGAGATGCCATACCCTCCGAGACAGCGCTAAATGGGTATTATCTGGATATGGGCAATTAACACTGACTCTATTTGTTGCTCCCAATCACCCAGAAATCGAATTTGCGCCAGTTTTAGAGTGGTCTAGATATCTTCCTAATACATTTATCTATCTTCCTGACCCAGTTTTGGGTGTCTAACCTGGAGATGCCATACCCTCCGAGACAGCGCTAAATGGGTATTATCTGGATATGGGCAATTTACACCGACTCTATTTGTTGCTCCCAATCACCCAGAAATCGAATTTGCGCCACTTTTAGAGTGGTCTAGATATCTTCCACATACATTTATCTATCTTCCTGAACTAGTTTTGGGTGTCTAACTTGGAGAGGCCATACCCTCCGAGACAGCGCTAAATGGGTATTATCTGGATATGGGCAATTTACACCGACTCTATTTGTTGCTCCCAATCACCCAGAAATCGAATTTACGCCACATTTAGAGTGGTCTAGATATCTTCCTAATACATTTATCTATCTTCCTGACCCAGTTTTGGGTGTCCAACTTGGAGATGCCATACCCTCCGAGACAGCGCTAAATGGGTATTATCTGGATATGGGCAATTTACACCGACTCTATTTCTTGCTCCCAATCACACAGAAATCGAATTTGCGCCACATTTAGAGTGGTCTAGATATCTTCCTAATACATTTATCTATCTTTCTGACCCAGTTTTGGTTGTCTAACTTGGAGATGCCGTACCCTCCGAGACAGCGCTAAATGGGTATTATCTGGATATGGGCAATTTACACCGACTCTATTTGTTGCTCCCAATCACCCAGAAATCGAATTTGCGCCACTTTTAGAGTGGTTTAGATATCTTTCTAATACATTTATCTATCTTCCTGACCCAGTTTTGGGTGTCTAACTTGGAGATGCCATACCCTCCGAGACAGCGCTAAATGGGTATTATCTGGATATGGGCAATTTACACCGACTCTATTTGTTGCTCCCAATCACCCACAAATCGAATTTGCACCACTTTTAGAGTGGTCTAGATATCTTCCTAATACATTTAGCTATCTTTCTGACCCAGTTTTGGGTGTCTAACTTGGAGATGCCATACCCTACGAGACAGCGCTAAATGGGTATTATCTGGATATGGGCAATTTACACCGACTCTATTTGTTGCACCCAGTCACCCAGAAATCGAATTTGCGCCACTTTTAGAGTGGTCTAGATATCTTCCTAATACATTTATCTATCTTCCTGACCCAGTTTTGGGTGTCTAACTTGGAGATGCCATACCCTCCGAGACAGCGCTAAATGGGTATTATCTGGGTACGGGCAATTTACATCGACTCTATTTGTTGCACCCAGTCACCCAGAAATCGAATTTGCTCCACTGTTAAAGTAGTCTAGATATCTTAATTTCTAATACACTTATCTATCTTTCTGACTCAGTTTTGGGTGTCTAACTTGGAGATGCCATACCCTGCGAGACAGTGCTAAATGGGTATTGTCTGGATATGGGCAATTTACACCGACTCTATTTGTTGCTCCCAATCACCCAGAAATCGAATTTGTGCCACTTTTAGAGTGGTCTAGATATCTTCCTAATACATTTATCTATCTTCCTGACCCAGTTTTGGGTGTCTAACTTGGAGATGCCATACCCTCCGAGACAGCGCTAAATGCGTATTATCTGGATATGGGCAATTTACACCGACTCTATTTGTTGCTCCCAATCACCCAGAAATCGAATTTGCGCCACTTTTAGAGTGGCCTAGATATCTTCCTAATACATTTATCTATCTTCCTGAACCAGTTTTGGGTGTCTAACTTGGAGATACCATACCCTCCGCGACAGCGCTAAATGGGTATTATCTGGATATGGGGAATTTACACCGACTCTATTTGTTGCTCCCAATCATCCAGAAATCGAATTTGCGCCACTTTTAGAGTGTTCTAGATATCTTCCTAATACATTTATCTATCCCCCTGACCCAGTTTCGGGTGTCTAACTTGAAGATGCCATACCCTCAGCGCCAAATGGGTATAACTTGGAGTTGCCATACCCTCCGAGACAGCGCTAAATGTGTATTATCTGGATATGGGCAATTTACACCGACTCTATTTGTTGCACCCAGTCACCCAGAAATCGAATTTGCTCCACTGTTAGAGTAGTCTAGATATCTTTCTAATACATTTATCTATCTTTCTGACTCAGTTTTGGGTGTCTAACTTGGAGATGCCATACCCTGCGAGACAGTGCTAAATGGGTATTGTCTGGATATGGGCAATTTACACCGACTCTATTTGTTGCACCCAGTCACCCAGAAATCGAATTTGCTCCACTGTTAGAGTAGTCTAGATATCTTTCTAATACATTTATCTATCTTCCTGACCCAGTTTTGGGTGTCTAACTTGGAGATGCCATACCCTCCGAGACAGCGCTAAATTGGTATTATCTGGATATGGGCAATTTACACCGACTCTATTTGTTGCTCCCAATCACCCAGAAATCGAATTTGCGCCACTTTTAGAGTGGCCTAGATATCTTCCTAATACATTTATCTATCTTCCTGACCCAGTTTTGGGTGTCTAACTTGGAGATGCCATACCTTCCGAGACAGCGCTATATGGGTATTATCTGGTTATGGGCAATTTACACCGACTCTATTTGTTGCTCCCAATCACCAAGAAATCATATTTGCGCCACTTTTAGAGTGGTCTAGATATCTTCCTAAAACATTTAACTATCTTCCTGACCCAGTTTTGGGTGTCTAACTTGGAGATGCCATACCCTCCGAGACACCGCTAAATGGGTATTATCTGGATATGGGCAATTTACACCGACTCTATTTGTTGCTCCTAATCACCCAGAAATCGAATTTGCGTCAGTTTTAGAGTGATCTAGATATCTTCCTAATACATTTATCTATCTTTCTGACTGCGTTTCGGGTGTCTAACTTGGAGATGCCATACCCTGCGAGACAGTGCTAAATGGCTATTGTCTGGATATGGGCAATTTACACCGACTCTATTTGTTGCTCCCAATCACCCAGAAATCGAATTTGCTCCACTTTTAGAGTAGTCTAGATATCTTCCTAATACATTTATCTATCTTCCTGACCCAGTTTTGGGTGTCTAACTTGGAGATGCCATACCCTCCGAGACACCGCTAAATGGGTATTATCTGGATATGGGCAATTTACACCGACTCTATTTGTTGCTCCCAATCACCCAGAAATCCAATTTGCGTCAGTTTTAGAGTGGTCTAGATACCTTCCTAATACATTTATCTATCTTTCTGACTCAGTTTTGGGTGTCTAACTTGGAGATGGCATACCCTCCGAGACAGCGCTAAATGGGTATTATCTGAATATGGTCAATTTACATCGACTGTATTTGTTGTTCCCAATCTCCCACAAATCCAATTTGCGTCACTTTTAGAGTGGTCTAGATATCTTTCTAATAAATTTAGCTATCTTTTTGACCCATTTTTTAGCGTTTAAACCCTGCATTGTTAGCGAAATTGACATCCAGCAAATTGCTAGTTATAACTATAGGGTACAAAAAATCACGAGGTCATAACACTATATATATGCTGTGAATTTGGAATTTGACCTCGGATTATGGATCACTGACATCGGAAACATCATATGACCTCGAGATGTCAAACCCAGCAATATTTAAGAAGTTGTTAAGCAACAAAATGATAGTTATAACTATAACTGACCAAAAATTCATGAGATATAATAAAAAATATGCCGCGGATTTGGAATTTGACCTCGGATTTTGGATCACTGAACTCTAGAAGATCATATATGACCTCAAGAGGTCAAATCCAGCATTATTTAAGAAGATGCTATCCAGCAAAATGCTACTTATAACTATAAGGTACAAAAAATCACGAGGTCATAACACGAGAATTACGCTGTGAATTTGGAATTTGACCTCGAATTATGGATCACTTACCTCGAAAACATCATATATGACATAAAGAAGTCAAACCCAGCATTATTTAAGAAGTTGTTGTCCAGCAAAAGGCTAGTGTTAACTTTAGCTGACAAAAATGATGAGGTAATAACACGAGAATTACGCTCTGGATATGGAATTTGACATCGGATTATGGATCACTGACCGCGGAAACATTACGTATGACCTCAAGAGGTCGAACCCAGCATGATGTAAGAAGATATTAAGCAGCAAAATGCTAGTTATAACTATAACTGGCCAAAAAGTCTTGAGTCATAATAAAAAATATGCCGCGGATTTTGAATTTGGCGTAGGATTATAGCTCACTGACCTTGAAAACATCATATATGACCCCAATTAAGATGTCAAACCCAGCCTTATTTAAGAAATTTGTATCCAGCAAAATGCTAGTTATAGCTATAGCTGGTCATAGGTCATAGGTTATAACACCAGAAATACGATGTGGATGTGAAATTTGACATCGGATTATGGATCAATAACCTCGGAAACATCATATATGACCTCACGAGGTCAATCTTTGACATTAAGCAAATTGCTAGTTATAACTATAAGGTACAAAAAATTATGAGGCCATAACACGAGATAAATGCTGTGAATTTGGAATTTGATCTCGGATTGTGAATCACTGACCTCAAAAACATCATATATGATCTCAGGAGGTCAAAACCAGTATTATTTGAGCAATTGTTATTCAACAAAATGCTACTTGTAACTATAACTGACAAAAAAATCATACGGTCATAACACGAAAATTACGCTCTGGATATGGAATTTGACCTGGGATTATAGATAACTGACAGCCCAAACATCACATATGACCTCAAGAGGTCAAACCCAGCATTATTTAAGAAGTTTTCATCCAGCAAATTGCTAGTTATAACTATAACTGACAAAAAAGCCATGAGGTCATAACAGGAGCTATTTGATATGGATTTGAAATTTGACTTGGGATTATGGATCACTGACCTCGAAAGTCCTCTTACATAAAGAGGTCAAACCCAGTATTAGTTAAGAAGTTGTCATCCAGCAAATTGCTAGTTATAACTATAACGTACAAAAAGTCATGAGGTATGTATGCCGTGGATTTGGAATTTGATCTCGAATGCCAGGGTAACTCCTAGCCTGAATCCAGGTGTGCTATACAACAAATGAAAGCCCTTACCCCATACTTTCTTTTCATATATAGCATATCCGGGTAGATAGTTGAGGAACAGAAAGCGACCCCCGTTTTTATAGCAATACATGCTTCATGGTCGTTAGCGAACTCATTTTTTAAGTCGCTGCATGCCATTTTCGAGGTCGCCGACCGCGAATCCGTGGTCAAATTCCAAAACCATGGCTTATTTCTCGTGTTATGACCTCATGATTTTTTCGTCAGCTATAGTAGCAAATAGCACTTTACTGGATAACAACTTCTTTACTAAAGCTGGGTTTGAAAACTTGACGTCACATATAATATTTTCGAGGTCAATGATTCATAATCGGAGGTTAAATTCCAAATCCACATCATATTTCTCGTGTTATGACCTCATGAGTTTTTTGTCAGTTGCAGTTACAACTAGCAATTTGCTGAACAGTAACATCTTAAATAATGCTGGGTTTGGCCTCAGAGGTCATATGTAATGTTTCTGTGGTCAGTGACCTGTAATCCGATGTCAAATTCCAGTTTTTCTACAGACATATATAATGCAAAAATGGTTAGCCTACTTGGAATATTTCTATTCAAAGTCTTTGGTCATCTACCTACCATTTTTCCCTTCAAAATACATGTATATGACGCTAAATAAGCTTTAGATTTGCCTATAGACAAGCCAATTTTGCTTCACTCTGTCCCAAACTTCACGGTCTAGTTTCCAATTCATTGTACATCATTCACATTAAAAGATTCTGCGCAATTGACCGGATTTCTCGAACTCAATTTCATTTATCTGTGTCATCTTAACAGAAATGGCGTAATTTCAGCGCTACAATTTGGCCTTTCCTTTTTTGCTCTGCTGGCGTTAATATCCAACCATTTTTTCCCAAAGTTCAGATTTTGTTAGGGTAGAATCAGGTGTGTGAAAATGGTTAGCCTACTTTGTCCATTTCTGTTCAAAGCCCTTGTTCATCTATCTAACCTTTTTTCCTTGAATATACATGTATAGAAGGCAAAATAAGCTTTAAATTTGCCTGTAGAGAAGCCAATTTTACTTCAATCTGTCCCAAATTTCACAGTCTAGTTTCAAATTCATTTTACGTCATTCACATTAAAAGATTCTGCGCAATTTGATGTGATTTCTCTAATTCAATTTAATTTATTTATGTCAGCTTAACAGAAATGGCATATTTTCATTCCTAAAATTTGGCTTTCCTTTTTTGGTCTGCTGATGTTAATATCCAACCAATTTTTGCCAAATTTCACAATATAATCATTCTGTTAGGGTAGAATCAGGTGTGCAAGAATGGTTAACCTACTTGAAATATTTCTATTCAAAGTATTTGGTCATCTATCTATCCCTTTTCCCTTCAAAATACATGTATATCAGGCAAAATAAGCTTTGGATTTGCCTGTAGAGAAGCCAATTTTGCTTCAATGTGTCCCAAATTTCAGAGTCCAGTCTTAAATTTATGTACGACATTCAGAGTAAAAGATTCTACAGAATTCTGTAAATCAATTTCATTTATCTATGTCAAATTAACAGAAATGGCATATTTACAGCCTTACTATTTGGCCTTTCCTTTTTTCAAAGTTCAGAACGTAATCATTATATTAGAGTAGAATAAGATGTGCGAAAATGGTTAGCATACTTTGAATATTTCTCTTCAGAGCCCTGTTCATCTATCTAACCTTTTTTCCTTGAATATACATGTATAGAAGGCAAAATAAGCTTTAGATTTGCCTATAGAGAAGTCAATATTGCTTCAATCTGTCCCAAATTTCACAGTCTAGTTTCAAATTTATTGTACATCATTCACATTAAAAGATTCTGCGCAGTTTGATGTGATTGCTCTGGCTCAATTTCATTTATCCGTTTCTCAACTTAACAGAAATAGTATATTCTCAGAATAAATTTCAGAATATTATCATTCTTTTAGGGTAGAATTAGGAGTGCAAAAATGGTTAGCCTCCTTGGAATATTTCTATTCAAAGTTCCTCTTAAGCTACCTGCTCTAAATACATGTAAAAATGACAAAATATGCATTATATTTACCTGTAGAAACAACAATTTTGCTTCAATCTTCCCCAAATTTGGCACACTAGTTCTAAATTTGGTGCACATCATTCACATTTAAAGATTTTGCCGAATTAAATGTTTTGCTATAACAGAATTGCATTCACCTATGTCCAAAGTTAAATTTCCCAGTTTTTGTAGAAATATCACCAAGCTTGCGTATAACGACGTACCCTCGTGCACACTGATTTCAAATCTGAAAATCGTTTTGCAAAATTCGAAATACTTTCGGAGTTATGGCCCTCTGAAGGTCGAGTTTTGGCCAATTTTAATGACTTAAAGAAACATATAAAAAAATATAAAGAATTTTTGGAAAACTGCTCGGTTGAATGTGTTTGTATTTTTTATAGTATTTTTGGC
This sequence comes from Hanleya hanleyi, assembly GCA_036873755.1. Lineage (NCBI taxonomy): Eukaryota > Metazoa > Mollusca > Polyplacophora > Lepidopleurida > Hanleyidae > Hanleya > Hanleya hanleyi. The sequence goes on from JAVTVY010024231.1 coordinate 62,155, forward strand.
ATATTTGTATATATCGTTGAACCCATTTGCATAATCCCCCGAGCAGAGGATCATGGGTAAATTCAAGATGGCGGCCACATGGGGTACCAGAAAAGTGATAGTTTCGTCATATTTCTTTCGCGAAAACAATTTGCACATTTGCAAAAGTCGTTTTGCCTGAAAAGTGTGCCTGCAAGTGTGTAGCTCCGTTAATTTTTTTATTGCCTGGGCCCTAGTAACCCGTCTCCAGCAGCCAGAAACTAGGGCTAAATAATATAAGCCAAAGATTGTAGATCTTATGCATGAAATACAGACGTAGTACGCTTTTAGTTCCTACAAAACGTAAGTCGGCTTGACGGGAGATGCCGAAAATTGAACGTTTAGATAACGATATATAAAAATATGCCAAAAAATATAAATAAATACAAACACTTTTAACCGAGCAGTTTTCCAAAATTCTTTATAGTTTTTTTCACATGTTTTTTTATATTTTTTTGTACCTTATAGTTATAACTAGCAATTTGCTGGATGTCAACTTCTTAAATAATGGTGGGATTGAGCTCTTGATGTCATATGTGATGTTTCCGCTGTCAGTGATCCATAATCCGAGGTCAAATTCTATATCCAGAGCGTAATTCTCGTGTTATGACCTCATGATTGTTTTGTCAGTTATAGTTGCAACAAAGCATTTTGCTGGATAAAAATTCTTAAATAATGCTGGGTCTGACCTCTTGAGGTCATATATAATGTTTTCGATGTCAGTGATTCATAATCCGAGGTCAAATTCCAAATTCACGGCATTTATCTCGTGTTATGACCTCGTGCATTTTTGTACCTTATAGTTATAACTAGCGATTTGCTGGATGTTAACTTCTTGATATGATGTTTCCGAGGTTATTAGTCAATTTTCTGATCAAATTCCATAACCAGAGCGTATTTCTGGTGCTATGACCTCATAATTTTTTTGTCAGTTTGCTGGATAAAAATTTCTTGAATAATGCTGGGTCAGTGATCCATAATCCGATGTCAAATTTCGTATCCACTGCATATTTCTCGTGTTATGACCTCATGATTTTGTCAGTTATAAGTTTTACTAACATTTTGCTGGATGAGAGTTTCTTAAATACTGCTGGATTTGAGCTCTTGATGTCCTGTATAATGTCTTCGGGGTTAGTGATCCATAATTCGAGATCAAATTCCAAAGCAACGGCATATATGTCGTGTTATGACTTAGTGATTTTTTGCACGTTATATTTATAACCAGCAATTTGCTGGGTATTATTCTTAAATAATGCTGGGTTTGACCTCCGAGATTATGTGATGTTTCCGTGGTCAGTGATCCATAAGCCGATGTTAAATTCTATATTCACGGCACATTTCTCGTGTTATGACCTCGTGATGTTTTGTCAGTTTATCAACCTGCAAAAGGCAAACACGCACCTCAATGCATAACTACAATGTATCAGCTACCCATAGAGATGCGACTCATGTTTGAGTATGCAATAGTTGTCGCATACTAGCGGTCACAACATGCCAGGGTTCGGCGTTAATTAGGGTTATTTTGGCCGATATTTTCGCTAAGGGTATCCCCCTTGGCTGAAATTTGGAGTCGAAACTGAAGTTCCGCGGATATGACCCAACCTTCGTTCAAAAGTATTATAGGCATCACTGATCACGAAGCCGTGGTCCAAATTGACCTACACCTCGATTTTGACCTCGAAATCGAGTATCGAACATTTGGGCATGACTTTAACGAGAGGTCACAAGATATAGGCGGACGACCTTGATATTTACAAATGTGATGACCCCGCCCCTGTGCGTTGACCGATAACCTCGACCTTGACCTTTGACCTTAGATCAAAATTTGCTATGGTACATTTTGATTGTATTATCGCATTTTTATTTCAAGGTCAGGGGTCAAATCCGAAGTCATAGGTAAACGCAAATGTCACGGGGCCATCACATACCAAAAGATCAAGGCCATCTGCCTATACCTTGTGACCTTGCGACAAGGTCAAGCTCATACTTAAATATTCGATACACGATTTCGAAGTCAAGGTCACTTTTGACCTCGTATTCGTAATCGGTGACCTCGAAAATACCAATATACCGATTTTCGACTCAATCAGTGAAGGTGTAATTTTGACCTCCGGAACCGCCAAGGGAGGTGAAAATTTTGGTCGAAACTAGTCGAAAGTTTCCAGAAATTCATCCAAACTTCGTTCAAAAGTATTTTCGGGGTCACTGGTTACGAATCCGCGGTCAGAATTGACCTTGACCTCGGAATCGAGTATCAAACATTTTGGTATGACCTTGTCGGAAGGTCACGAGATATAGGCGGACGACCTTGACCTTTTGATACTTGATGGCGCCGTGACCTGTGCGTTGAGCTATGATCTCGGCCTTGACCTTAGACCGTATTTTAAAATTTGCGATGGTACATTTTGATTGACTATCGCAATTTTTATTCCGAGGCCGGAGGTCAAGGCCGATGTTATAGATCAACTCTAGGGTCACGGGGCCATTACATCTCGAAACGGTCAAGGTCGTCTGCCCATATCTTGTGACCCTCCGACAAGGTCAAAGTCATACCTAAATGTTCGATACTCGATTTTGAGGTGAAGGTCGAGGTCAAGGTCAATTCTGAACGCGGATTCCATATCCAGAGCGTAATTCTCGTGTTATGACCTCATGATTTTTTTTGTTAGCTACAGGTACAAATATCATTTTGCTGGATAACAACTTCTTAAATAATGCAGGGTTTGACCTCTTGATGTCATACATGTATATGATCTTTTCGAGGTCAGTGATCTATAATGCGAAGTCAAATTTCAAATCCACAGCATATATCTCGTGTTATGACCTCTTTATTTTTTGTACGTTATAGTTATAACTAGCATTTTGCTGGATAATAATGCTGGGCTTGACCACTTAACGTCACATATAATATTTTCTGGGTGAGTGATTCATAATCCGGGGTCAAATTTCAAATCCACAGCATATATTTCGTGTTATGACCTCATGACGTTTTGTCAGTTACCCAACAACTGATGGTGTGTGAGTATATTTGGGTCAATGATCACGAATCCGAGGTCAAATTTCAAAGCCACGTCTTATTCCATATCCAGAGCGTCATTCTCGTGTTATGACCTAATGATTTTTTTGTCGGCTACAGCATATAATATTTTCTGGGTAAGTAATCCATAATCCGAGGTCAAATTTCAAATCCACAGCATATATTTCGTGTTATGACCTCATGACGGTTTGTCAGTTATAGTTATAATACCCATTTAGCGCTGTCTCGGAGGGTATGGCATCTCCAAGTCAGACACCCAAAACTGGGTCAGGAATATAGATAGATGTATTAGGAAGATATCTAGACCACTCTAAAAGTGGCGCAAATTCGATTTGTGGGTGATTGGGAGCAACAAATAGAGTCGGTGTAAATTGCCCATATCCAGATAATACCAATTTAGCGCTGTCTCGGAGGGTATGATATCTCCAAGTTAGACACCCAAAACTGGGCCAGGGAGATAGATAAATGTATTAGGAAGATATCAAGAGCCCTCTAAAAGTGGCGCAAATTCGATTTCTGGGAGATTGGGAGCAACAAATAGAGTCGGTGTAAATTACCCATATCCAGATAATACCCATTTAGCGCTGTCTCGGAGGGTATGACATCTCCAAGTTAGACACCCAAAACTGGGTCAGGAAGATAGATAAATGTATTAGGAAGATACCTAGACCACTCTAAAAGTGGCGCAAATTCGATTTCTGGGTGATTGGGAGCAACAAATAGAGTCGGGATAAATTGCCCATATCCAGATAATACCCATTTAGCGTTGTCTCGGAGGGTATGGCATCTCCAAGTTAGACACCCAAAACTGGGTCAAGAAGATAGATAAATATATTAGGAAGATATCTAGACCACTCTAAAAGTGGCGCAAATTCGATGTGTGGGTGATTTGCAGCAACAAATAGAGTCGGTGTAAATTGCACATATCCAGATAATACCCATTTAGCGCTGTCTCGGAGGGTATGGTATCTCCAAGTTAGACACCCAAAACTGGGTCAGGAAGATAGCTAAATGTATTAGAAAGATATCTAGACCACTCTAAAAGTGGTGCAAATTCGATTTGTGGGTGATTGGGAGCAACAAATAGAGTCGGTGTAAATTGCCCATATCCAGATAATACCCATTTAGCGCTGTCTCGGAGGGTATGGCATCTCCAAGTTAGACACTCAAAAGTGGATAAGGAAGATAGATAAATGTATTAGGAAGATATATAGACCACTCTAAAAGTGGCGCAAATTCGATTTCTGGGAGATTGGGAGCAACAAATAGAGTCGGTCTAAATTGCCCATATCCAGATAATACCCATTTAGCTCTGTCTCGGAGGGTATGACGTCTCCAAGTTAGACACCCAAAACTGGGTCAGGGAGATAGATAAATGTATTAGAAAGATATCTAGACCACTCTAAAAGTGGCGCAAATTCCATTTGTGGGCGATTGGAAGCAATAAATAGAGTCGGTGTAAATTGCCAATATCCAGATAATACCCATTTAGCGCTATCTCGGAGGGTGTGGCATCGCCAAGTTAGACATCCAAAACTGTGTCAGAAAGATAGATAAATGTATTAGCAAGATATCTAGACCACTCTAAACGTGGTGCAAATTCGATTTCTGGGTGATTGGGAGCAAAAAATAAAGTCAGTGTAAATTGCCCATATCCAGATAATACCCATTTAGCGCTGTCTCGGAAGGTATGGCATCTCCAAGTTAGACATCCAAAACTGGGTCAGAAAGATAGATAAATGTATTAGAAAGAAACCTAGACCACTCTAAAAGTGGCGCAAATTCGATTTCTGGGTGATTGGGAGCAACAAATAGTCGGGGTAAATTGCCCATATCCAGATAAAACCCATTTAGCGGTTGTGTCGGATGGTATGGCACCTCCAAGTTAGACACCCAAAAGTGGGTCAAGAAGATAGATAAATATATTAGGAAGATATCTAGACCACTCTAAAAGTGTCGCAAATTCGATGTGGGGGTGATTTGCAGCAACAAATAGAGTCGGTGTAAATTGCCCATATCCAGATAATACCCATTTAGCGCTGTCTCGGAGGGTATGGTATCTCCAAGTTAGACACCCAAAACTGGGTCAGGAAGATAGATAAATGTATTAGGAAGATATCTAGACCACTCTAAAAGTGGCGCAAATTCAATTTCTGGGTGATTGGGAGCAACAAATAGAGTCGGTGTAAATTGCCCATATCCAGATAATACCCATTTACCGCTGTCTCGGAGGGTATGGCTAATCCAAGTTAGACACCCAAAACTGGGTCAGAAAGATAGATAAATGTATTAGAAAGATAACTAGACCACTGTAAAAGTGGCGCAAATTCGATTTCTGGGTGATTGGGAGCAACAAATAGAGTCGGCGTAAATCGCCCATATCAAGATAATACCCATTTAGCGCTGTCTCGGAGGGTATGGCATCTCCAAGTCAGACACCCAAAACTGGGTCAGAAATATAGATAGATGTATTAGGAAGATATCTAGACCACTCTAAAAGTGGCGCAAATTCGATTTCTGGGTGATTGGGAGCAACAAATAGAGTCGGTGTAAATTGCCCATATCCAGATAATACCAATTTAGCGCTGTCTCGGAGGGTATGACATCTCCAAGTTAGACACCCAAAACTGGGCCAGGGAGATAGATAAATATATTAGGAAGATTTCTAGACCACTCTAAAAGTGGCGCAAATTCGATTTCTGGGTGATTGGGAGCAACAAATAGAGTCGGTGTAAATTGCCCATATTCAGATAATACCCATTTAGCGATGTCTCGGAGGGTATGCAATCTCAAAGTTAGACACCCAAAACTGGGTCAGGAAGATAGATAAATGTACTAGGAAGATATCGAGAGCCCTCTAAAAGTGACGCAAATTCGATTTCTGGGTGATTGGGAGCAACAAATAGAGTCGGGGTAAATTACCTATAGCCAGATAATACCCATTTAGCGTTGTCCCGGAGGATATGGCATCTCCAAGTTAGACACCCAAAACTGGGTCAAGAAGATAGATAAATATATTAGGAAGATATCTAGACCACTCTAAAAGTGGCGCAAATTCGATGTGTGGGTGATTTGCAGCAACAAATAGAGTCGGTGTAAATTGCCCACAAATTCGATTTCTGGGTGATTGGGAGCAACAAATAGAGTCGGGGTAAATTACCTATATCCAGATAATACCCATTTAGCGTTGTCCCGGAGGATATGGCATCTCCAAGTTAGACACCCAAAACTGGGTCAAGAAGATAGATAAATATATTAGGAAGATATCTAGACCACTCTAAAAGTGGCGCAAATTCCATTTGTGGGCGATTGGAAGCAATAAATAGAGTCGGTGTAAATTGCCCATATCCAGATAATACCCATTTAGCGCTATCTCGGAGGGTGTGGCATCGCCAAGTTAGACATCCAAAACTGTGTCAGGAAGATAGATAAATGTATTAGCAAGATATCTAGACCACTCTAAACGTGGTGCAAATTCGATTTCTGGGTGATTGGGAGCAAAAAATAAAGTCAGTGTAAATTGCCCATATCCAGATAATACCCATTTAGCGCTGTCTCGGAAGGTATGGCATCTCCAAGTTAGACATCCAAAACTGGGTCAGAAAGATAGATAAATGTATTAGAAAGAAACCTAGACCACTCTAAAAGTGGCGCAAATTCGATTTCTGGGTGATTGGGAGCAACAAATAGTCGGGGTAAATTGCCCATATCCAGATAAAACCCATTTAGCGGTTGTGTCGGATGGTATGGCACCTCCAAGTTAGACACCCAAAAGTGGGTCAAGAAGATAGATAAATATATTAGGAAGATATCTAGACCACTCTAAAAGTGTCGCAAATTCGATGTGGGGGTGATTTGCAGCAACAAATAGAGTCGGTGTAAATTGCCCATATCCAGATAATACCCATTTAGCGCTGTCTCGGAGGGTATGGTATCTCCAAGTTAGACACCCAAAACTGGGTCAGGAAGATAGATAAATGTATTAGGAAGATATCTAGACCACTCTAAAAGTGGCGCAAATTCGATTTCTGGGTGATTGGGAGCAACAAATAGAGTCGGTGTAAATTGCCCATATCCAGATAATACCCATTTACCGCTGTCTCGGAGGGTATGGCTAATCCAAGTTAGACACCCAAAACTGGGTCAGAAAGATAGATAAATGTATTAGGAAGATAACTAGACCACTGTAAAAGTGGCGCAAATTCGATTTCTGGGTGATTGCGAGCAACAAATAGAGTCGGCGTAAATCGCCCATATCAAGATAATACCCATTTAGCGCTGTCTCGGAGGGTATGGCATCTCCAAGTCAGACACCCAAAACTGGGTCAGAAATATAGATAGATGTATTAGGAAGATATCTAGACCACTCTAAAAGTGGCGCAAATTCGATTTCTGGGTGATTGGGAGCAACAAATAGAGTCGGTGTAAATTGCCCATATCCAGATAATACCAATTTAGCGCTGTCTCGGAGGGTATGACATCTCCAAGTTAGACACCCAAAACTGGGCCAGGGAGATAGATAAATATATTAGGAAGATTTCTAGACCACTCTAAAAGTGGCGCAAATTCGATTTCTGGGTGATTGGGAGCAACAAATAGAGTCGGTGTAAATTGCCCATATCCAGATAATACCCATTTAGCGCTGTCTCGGAGGGTATGGTATCTCCAAGTTAGACACCCAAAACTGGGTCAGGAAGATAGATAAATGTATTAGGAAGATATCTAGACCACTCTAAAAGTGGCGCAAATTCGATTTCTGGGTGATTGGGAGCAACAAATAGAGTCGGTGTAAATTGCCCATATCCAGATAATACCCATTTACCGCTGTCTCGGAGGGTATGGCTAATCCAAGTTAGACACCCAAAACTGGGTCAGAAAGATAGATAAATGTATTAGGAAGATAACTAGACCACTGTAAAAGTGGCGCAAATTCGATTTCTGGGTGATTGGGAGCAACAAATAGAGTCGGCGTAAATCGCCCATATCAAGATAATACCCATTTAGCGCTGTCTCGGAGGGTATGGCATCTCCAAGTCAGACACCCAAAACTGGGTCAGAAATATAGATAGATGTATTAGGAAGATATCTAGACCACTCTAAAAGTGGCGCAAATTCGATTTCTGGGTGATTGGGAGCAACAAATAGAGTCGGTGTAAATTGCCCATATCCAGATAATACCAATTTAGCGCTGTCTCGGAGGGTATGACATCTCCAAGTTAGACACCCAAAACTGGGCCAGGGAGATAGATAAATATATTAGGAAGATTTCTAGACCACTCTAAAAGTGGCGCAAATTCGATTTCTGGGTGATTGGGAGCAACAAATAGAGTCGGTGTAAATTGCCCATATTCAGATAATACCCATTTAGCGATGTCTCGGAGGGTATGCAATCTCAAAGTTAGACACCCAAAACTGGGTCAGGAAGATAGATAAATGTACTAGGAAGATATCGAGAGCCCTCTAAAAGTGACGCAAATTCGATTTCTGGGTGATTGGGAGCAACAAATAGAGTCGGGGTAAATTACCTATATCCAGATAATACCCATTTAGCGTTGTCCCGGAGGATATGGCATCTCCAAGTTAGACACCCAAAACTGGGTCAAGAAGATAGATAAATATATTAGGAAGATATCTAGACCACTCTAAAAGTGGCGCAAATTCGATGTGTGGGTGATTTGCAGCAACAAATAGAGTCGGTGTAAATTGCCCACAAATTCGATTTCTGGGTGATTGGGAGCAACAAATAGAGTCGGTGTAAATTTCCCATATTCAGATAATACCCATTTAGCGATGTCTCGGAGGGTATGCAATCTCAAAGTTAGACACCCAAAACTGGGTCAGGAAGATAGATAAATGTACTAGGAAGATATCAAGAGCCCTCTAAAAGTGGCGCAAATTCGATTTCTGGGTGATTGGGAGCAACAAATAGAGTCGGGGTAAATTGCCTATATCCAGATAATACCCATTCAGCGTTGTCTCGGAGGATATGGCATCTCCAAGTTAGACACCCAAAACTGGGTCAAGAAGATAGATAAATATATTAGGAAGATATCTAGACCACTCTAAAAGTGGCGCAAATTCGATGTGTGGGTGATTTGCAGCAACAAATAGAGTCGGTGTAAATTGCACATACCCAGATAATACCCATTTAGCGCTGTCTCGGAGGGTATGGTATCTCCAAGTTAGACACCCAAAACTGGGTCAGGAAGATAGATAAATGTATTAGGAAGATACCTAGATCACTCTGAAAGTGGCGCAAATTCGATTTGTGGGTGATTGGGAGCAACAAATATAGTCGGTGTAAATTGCCCTTATCCAGATAATACCCATTTAGCGCTGTCTCGGAGGGTATGGCTACTCCAAGTTAGACAACCAAAACTGGGTCAGGAAGATAGATAAATGTATTAGGAAGATATCTAGACCACTGTAAAAGTGGCGCAAATTCGATTTCTGGGTGATTGGGAGCAACAAATAGAGTCGGTGTAAATCGCCCATATCCAGATAATACCCATTTAGCGCTGTCTCGTAGGGTATGGCATCTCCAAGTCAGACACCCAAAACTGGGTCAGGAATATAGATAGATGTATTAGGAAGATAACTAGACCACTCTAAAAGTGGCGCAAATTCGATTTCTGGGTGATTGGGAGCAACAAATAGAGTCGGTGTAAATTGCCCATATCCAGATAATACCAATTTAGCGCTGTCTCGGAGGGTATGACATCTCCAAGTTAGACACCCAAAACTGGGCCAGGGAGATAGATAAATGTATTAGGAAGATATCTAGACCACTCTAAAAGTGGCGCAAAGTCGATTTCTGGGTGATTGGGAGCAACAAATAGATTCGTTGTAAATTGCCCATATTCAGATAATACCCATTTAGCGATGTCTCGGAGGGTATGGCATCTCCAAGTTAGACACCCAAAACTGGGTCAGGAAGATAGATAAATGTATTAGGAAGATATCAAGAGCCCTCTAAAAGTGGCGCAAATTCGATTTGTGGGTAATTTGCAGCAACAAATAGAGTCGGTGTAAATTTCCCATATCCAGATAATACCAATTTAGCGCTGTCTCGGAGGGTATGACATCTCCAAGTTAGACACCCAAAACTGGGTCAAGAAGATAGATAAATATATTAGGAAGATATCTAGACCACTCTAAAAGTGACGCAAATTCGATGTGTGGGTGATTTGCAGCAACTAATAGAGTCGGTGTAAATTGCCCATATCCAGATAATACCCATTTAGCGCTGTCTCGGAGGGTATGGCATCTCCAAGTTAGACACCCAAAACTGGGTCAGAAAGATAGATAAATGTATTAGGAAGATACCTAGACCACTCTAAAAGTGGCGCAAATTCGATTTCTGGGTGATTGGGAGCAACAAATAGAGTCGGGATAAATTGCCCATATCCAGATAATACCCATTTAGCGTTGTCTCGGAGGGTATGGCATCTCCAAGTTAGACACCCAAAACTGGGTCAAGAAGATAGATAAATATATTAGGAAGATATCTAGACCACTCTAAAAGTGGCGCAAATTCGATGTGTGGGTGATTTGCAGCAACAAATAGAGTCGGTGTAAATTGCACATATCCAGATAATACCCATTTAGCGCTGTCTCGGAGGGTATGGTATCTCCAAGTTAGACACCCAAAACTGGGTCAGGAAGATAGATAAATGTATTAGGAAGATATCTAGATCACTCTGAAAGTGGCGCAAATTCGATTTGTGGGTGATTGGGAGCAACAAATATAGTCGGTGTAAATTGGCCTTATCCAGATAATACCCATTTAGCGCTGTCTCGGAGGGTATGGCTACTCCAAGTTAGACAACCAAAACTGGGTCAGGAAGATAGATAAATGTATTAGGAAGATATCTAGACCACTGTAAAAGTGGCGCAAATTCGATTTCTGGGTGATTGGGAGCAACAAATAGAGTCGGTGTAAATCGCCCATATCCAGATAATACCCATTTAGCGCTGTCTCGTAGGGTATGGCATCTCCAAGTCAGACACCCAAAACTGGGTCAGGAATATAGATAGATGTATTAGGAAGATAACTAGACCACTCTAAAAGTGGCGCAAATTCGATTTCTGGGTGATTGGGAGCAACAAATAGAGTCGGTGTAAATTGCCCATATCCAGATAATACCAATTTAGCGCTGTCTCGGAGGGTATGACATCTCCAAGTTAGACACCCAAAACTGGGCCAGGGAGATAGATAAATGTATTAGGAAGATATCTAGACCACTCTAAAAGTGGCGCAAAGTCGATTTCTGGGTGATTGGGAGCAACAAATAGAGTCTTTGTAAATTGCCCATATTCATATAATACCCATTTAGCGATGTCTCGGAGGGTATGGCATCTCCAAGTTAGACACCCAAAACTGGGTCAGGAAGATAGATAAATGTATTAGGAAGATATCAAGAGCCCTCTAAAAGTGGCGCAAATTCGATTTGTGGGTAATTTGCAGCAACAAATAGAGTCGGTTTAAATTTCCCATATCCAGATAATACCAATTTAGCGCTGTCTCGGAGGGTATGACATCTCCAAGTTAGACACCCAAAACTGGGTCAAGAAGATAGATAAATATATTAGGAAGATATCTAGACCACTCTAAAAGTGGCGCAAATTCGATGTGTGGGTGATTTGCAGCAACTAATAGAGTCGGTGTAAATTGCCCATATCCAGATAATACCCATTTAGCGCTGTCTCGGAGGGTATGGCATCTCCAAGTTAGACACCCAAAACTGGGTCAAGAAGATAGATAAATGTATTAGGAAGATATCTAGACCACTCTAAAAGTGGCGCAAATTCGATTTGTGGGTGATTTGCAGCAACAAATAGAGTCGGTGTAAATTGCCCATATTCAGATAATACCCATTTAGCGCTGTCTCGGAGGGTATGGTATCTCCAAGTTAGACACCCAAAACTGGGTCAGGAGGATAGATAAATGTATTAGGAAGATATCTAGACCACTCTAAAAGTGACGCAAATTCGATTTCTGGGTGATTGGGAGCAACAAATAGAGTCGGTGTAAATTGCCCATATCCAGATAATACCCTTTTAGCGCTGTCTCGGAGGGTGTGGCTACTCCAAGTTAGACACCCAAAACTGGATCAAGAAGATGGATAAATGTATTAGGAAGATATCTAGACCACTGTAAAAGTGGCGCAAATTCGATTTCTGGGTGATTGGGAGCAACAAATAGAGTCGGTGTAAATTGCCCATATCCAGATAATACCCATTTAGCGCTGTCTCGGAGGGTATGGCATCTCCAAGTCAGACACCCAAAACTGGGTCAGGAATATAGATAGATGTATTAGGAAGATATCTAGACCACTCTAAAAGTGGCGCAAATTCGATTTCTGGGTGATTGGGAGCAACAAATAGAGTCGGTGTAAATTGCCCATATTCAGATAATACCAATTTAGCGCTGTCTCGGAGGGTATGATATCTCCAAGTTAGACACCCAAAACTGGGTCAGAGAGATAGATAAATGTATTAGGAAGATATCTAGACCACTCTAAAAGTGGCGCATATTCGATTTCTGGGTGATTGGGAGCAACAAATACAGACCCTTTAGAAATGTACTTCATAGCACACATTTTGAAGCATTCTTCTCAAACATGGCAGTGTGACTAACGTCACAGGACCTACGAAGTACAGTAGGCATTAGGACTCGAACGCGAACTGAACTCTTGGAAATCCCCACCCCCAGTTGAAATCCTGCCTATATTAAGATGGGCACCGCCCAAGTCAGAATCGTCAGTGATTTTCATCAAAAATCACCAGAAATTTTCATCAAAAGTAGGTCAGCTCAGAACTTGTTGGTAACAGTCTCCTAATGCGCCTTCATTCCAAAATAAATAACGATCGCCGATTTAATTTTACAATTTTTTTAATTAAAGGAAACAGATTGAATAATATAGGTTCAGTAGATTTCAAGCTTTACGTGTGAAAATACATTTACATATCTTTAATGGTTTTCAGTGCCCTTGTCAAGGATCAAAACAACTTTTTGAATCGCATTATTTTCCCAACAATACAACAAATTTTTATATATAGTACTATAGTAGAAAGGTAGCATTTATGTAGTTTACGGTAATTCAACTCAAGACCAACACATTCTATGCACAAGATAATAATGATTCTATGTCATTCTCCTGAGCATAACCGGTTCAAAGACGAATAAATAGCGGCTCTACATCACATTGTTATATAGATATATGAGACAACACATTTTGGGCATCGGCAATCTAATGAATGTACTATTCCGGTTTTCTTGTTTCACATTATATTCTATGGCGGTTGATCGGTGATTTTCTTCATTGATAAACCTTAAACCACCTCAGCTTCGTTGTGTGAATCGGAATTGCATTGCTGTGACACACCAGCACACTCGTGGCAGTGATTCTGTATCCCCTAATCAAGGAATCAAAATGGATCAAGATTTGAAATGACAAGAGAAATTTAGACATATTTTGTTTACACATGTAATTTTTTGTCCAAATTATATCCAAGTGTGATATATAGTCAATATTCAAGAGGTACAAAAAAAACCCAAAGTATGTCCTCATATTTTCACATCCATGCCAAGAAATACTGCATTGAAAAGGGTCCATTTAGCCTACCCTGTTTTATCGCTCTAATCAGCAAATGGCGGGGTCATATTTCTGCTGTCAAAATTGTATTTCCCTCCAAAAGTCTTAACCCTTGAATCCAAGTCACACACTCTCTGATGCAAAGTAATGATTGTCCTAACTATCCGATTAGCACATTATGAACATGTCTTTGGTCATAGTGTGCATATCATAACTCACATCAATGTTTTCTGCTATATTATTTCAATGATATGGTTTAACAATTTAAGTTATGGAAACAGCGCTGATTGTTTGAGGGTATATGCAGTAGTTAAGATTAACCTCAGTAATAGGGCCATGTGGCATACAGTGGGACAGGGTATTTTTAGCTGTGGGTAATTTGACCTGAATTTGAAGGCTCAAGCCTGATGTGGCCAGTGTGAAATAGGATACACGTTAAAGGCTACAGTTCACATATATCTATAACAATATACTGAAGTGTTAATTATCAATCTAATTTTAATCAGAATTATTTCAGATCAGAACTTGCTGGTAACAATGCCCTAATGCACGTTCATGCCAAAAATCAAGGTTCTAATGTCAACGGTTCTCCTTATTTTGCCGACGAAAAGATTTGGGTGGACTGACTGACTGACTGACTGACTGACTCATTACCGGACAATTTGCGATCTGTAGCCTACTTCGTAGGAAAAAACAATTACGGATGGCATATCCCACCACTGTGTATACAGTGAAACATACAGCCAAGGCTTCCCGATGGGCATGACAGTGTACTCGCTGAGCCATCAATAAATAACAAAAAAAATAATTATAAATCAAATTTTAATCAGAATTCGGTCAACTCAGAACTTGCTCGTAACAATGCCCTAATGCACGTTCATGCCAAAAATCAAGGTTCTAATGTCAACGGTTCTCCTTATTTTGCCGACGAAAGGATTCCGATGGACTGACTGACTGACTGACTCATTACCGGACAATTTGCGATCTGTAGCCCACTTCGTAGGAATTTATATTCACAGGGAAGACAATTTGTTGGGGAAAACACGGTCCTATTCGTGTTATGAAAGACTTAATGGTTGTGGAAATATATCGATTTTCATGAATGATACTACTTTCATATAGCGCGATTTAGAATATCGAAACGGGAATAAGTAACATGAGCAGTGTGACTAACGTCACAGGACCTACGAAGTACAGTAGGCATTAGGACTCGAACGCGAACTGAACTCTTGGAAACCCCCACCCCCAGTTGAAATCCTGCCTATATTGAGATGGGCAACGCCCAAGTCAGAATCGCCACTGATTTTCATAAAAAAATCACCAGAAATTTCCATCAAAAATAGGTCAGCTCAGAACTTGTTGGTAACAGTCTCCTAATGCGCCTTCATTCCAAAATAAATAACGATCACCGATTCAATTTTACATTTTTTTTAAAGGAAACAGATTGAATAATATAGGTTCACTAGATTTCAAGCTTTACGTGTGAAAATACATCTACATCTCTTTAGTGGGTTTTAGTGCCCTTGTCCAGGATCAAAACAACTTTTTAAATCACATTATTTTCCCAACAATACACCAAATTTTTATATATAGTACTATAGTATAGAAAGGTAGCATTTATGTAGTTTACAGTAATTCAACTCGAGACCAACACCTTCTATGCACAAGATATTAATGATTCTATGTGATTCTCCTGAGCATAACCGGTACAAAGACGAATAAATAGCGTCTCTACATCACGTTATCTAGATATATGAGACAACACATTTTGGGTATCGGCAATCTGATGAATGTACCATTCCGGTTTCCTTGTTTCACATTATATTCTATGGCAGTTGATCGGTGATTTTCTTCATTGATAAACGTTAAACCACCTCAGCTTCGTTGTGCAAACAGCGCTGAATTTTTGAGGGTATATGCAGTAGGGTATTTTTAGCCGGAGAGTAACTGATAGGCCTACTCATTAAATGCGATAAAACGCTGGAGCAAAACGGACCACAGTTTTCTTGGCAATGATGACATGTTTGGATGTGAAATAGGATACACGTTACAGGTTACATCTTACATATATATAACAATATACTGAAGTGTTAATTATAAATCTAATTTTAATCAGAATTATTTCAGATCAGAATTAGCTGGTAACAATGCCCTAATGCTCGTTCATGCCAAAAATCAAGGTTATAATGTCAACGGTTCTCCTTATTTTGCCGACGAAAGGATTCGGATGGACTGACTCACTCACTCATTACCGGACAATTTGCGATCTGTAGCCTACTTCGTAGGAATAAGGAAATAACTTCCGTTCCCTTTGGTATATTCATTGCATGGTCAATATACAAGGAATTCCTTCAATTTGCACATTTTCAAGGCAAGGGTGAGCCCAGATACGGTGCATACAACCAGACAGTGAATTTAATTGATTTTAGAAAAGAAAGGAGTTAAAGTTATCGGCGATCCCAGTCAACAAGGGCTGTTCGAACAGTTGTTCATTGCAATTTTTCACATGATGAGGAGGCCAGGGAATGGAATCTAAAATATAACGCTTTCCTGTCCGGATCGCTATTTAATATCACACCAACTGTAGTGTCCATACGAGAAATACTGTCCCGTCTCCACATTTCATGTAACATGCAGACTCACACGCCCACAAAGGGAAGCATTTAATTGCATGCATATTGTGTTTTACTACCCATAATCTCATGAAGCAAAGGAACATGCACTTTCCAGGGTTAGCTACCAATACGACCGTTCCGCTATGTGCCTTTCACCAAGAAGTCCACTCCTTCCATATTGAATATACAGAGGGCATATATAATATATTTTATCAATTGGAAGGAGAGGTAATATTGGAAAGTTGCACTCATTCCATGACATTTAGTAAATACAATTAGATTCCATAGTATATTCAGGCCATCGGTATTTGTTTCAGCAAGCCGGTATATATTGTGTAGCGATAAATTTTCTATTCTCGGGATAAAAGAAATATTGGTTGCAATTGTTTTAAACTGTAAAAAAGGATCCTTTTTGCCATTTTCCATGACCAATTGAGGTCGCTATACTAATTCGTTAGTAAAAGACGGAACATTATTATATGACTTGTGATTTTGGTTTTAAACATGAAATACCAATTTTTTTTGTCTACTGCACTGCATCTTACATAAAACATTCGCAATATTACGGTTGCGTTTACTTTTAGACACATCTTCAAATGTTTATTTCAAGGCAACAAAGACTTTGTCCAGCATTGCTCCGTTTCCGTTCTACACGGCAATGTATTTCAACAGACAACAGAATACTATAAAACGCAACAACTAACAGCACTAAACTTTGAGTAAATTTGCTTTCTGATTGCGGCTCGACACACAACAATCACACCGTCATACACTCATTCTTTGAAAAGGCAGCTGAGGTAAATTTGACGTCGCACTACACGCCGTGCCGTCTGATTCAAGTGGTTCATTGGATGACCAACTCCACGAACGAATGCGGTGGAAATGAACATCACTTGGATGGGACTAAACATTCGATAACAAAAGACAACAGCTTCTGCTGAAAAATCACGCTCGATTAAAGAACCGTAGTAATGGACAAGAGCAGCGTACTGCCGACAAAAATCTTTATTGCGATGGAATGAACATTCGAAATCCTTTGTCATTCTAAAAGTAATATGCTATAATGTTGAAAGTTCACGCTGTTGTAAAAACCGTAATAACAGCCAAGTATATCAAGTTAGCCCAAACAATACATGACTTATGCTGCTCACATCATCCGAACGCATGGCACGATCATACGTAGAAACTTCTGCTCTTAGCCATGCGGTAACGGGTGCTATCTGAGTGTATTAAGGCGTTTCCCAAATGGCCACATCCGATTGGTCCCGTTACATCCGACATCGGCGCAATTACATTCATAAAACGAAGACACACCTCCAGAAAGCATATAATTTTTCTGTGAACTGCCGCCGATTTAAATTTTTTCAAATATGTTAGGCCGTTTGTAATATGATTTTCCCTAAGAAAAACAAAGAAGCATGCTCCAGTAGAATGAAAAATAAAATAGCTGATTCGCACAACTTCGGTTTGGTCTCGTGTAGAATCCCACAGTCTTGCGCCTCGAGCGCTTGAGTGAAATTGTCATGTCTCCTGTCTGAAATTCCCAGGTCAAAATATTTGAATACGGATAATTTCATTGGATCGTTTAAGTGGAGCGGACATATGGCTTGATGCTTGGGGAAGCTGACGTCGGGCGAAATACACGGAGAATGAAGTCAATGAGCTAAGGGTAGTGTTAAGTGAAACGTGAAATGCCCTTAGGAAGCTAAGATGGCTGCTCACCGATCAGTGCTATTTGACTTTGGTCGAATTTATATTATAACATGACATCTGCGATAGAAACAATTTGAGAAAAGTAGGCTGCACTACTCTCTGAAGCGCACAGTAGATTCTCTTTTTTTATCAGAGTCATGCCGTACGATCCAAGGCGATTCAATCTTTTATTTGCACGACATTTGTAAAAAATACAAAGTATGGCAGTCCCACGGTTAACCAGGCCAATGGTCATAGTTATCTATTAAAAGTACAGAAAATAACCGACATACACAGCACTCAGCATACCCACTCATTCACAGGCCCGCAAAACAAGAGTTTTGGGGGGTGTGGGCGGTGGTATTAGGGTGAAGTGTCGAAATATGGGGTATCTATATATAACCCCATGCTTTATATAAATCCACATCAAGGTGTGAAAAGGACTTTGGGTGAATCGAATAAACGGTTTACCGCCAAACAAAATACATCAGCATATTCTACAAGTATCACTTTATATATTCCCGTCGTCAAATTAGTAAATTTGTGCAATTTTTTACCTTTGCCGGGCGATTCAAAATCCAATGTAACTGTCCGTCCATCTATGAACAGTTAGATTATGGCGGGCTTCGTTCTCAATTCTGATTGGTCAGTCGCGACACGCCTCCGGCAAGAGAGATCACGCACTGACCAGCTGTCGCGACTGACCAATCAGAATTGAGAACGAAGCCCGGCATAATCTAACTGTTCCTAGATGGACGGACAGTTACGTTGGATTTTTTTACTATTAACAAAGTACTTTACTCCGAGCACTAAGAGTTTCCTAGCCATGTGGTGCTCAGCTGGGAGGAGTTGAGACACGAAATTTATACATGTGGTGTAGTGCTTGGGCGCATTTGTCCGCATAGTTCTCACTTGGGTTGAGAACAAGCTGTAAAAATTTTTCGTCATTTAGCTTATCACGAGTTTCCGGAAGAGTTTTTAACAGGGCTTGCCTTTGAATCTGTAGTAAAGGACATACATGTACCAGCAAAAAAATGTGTCTCGTCCTCAACTTGGTTCAGGGAACATACTTTACAAATTCTCTCCTCCCTAGTGATTTTTGGTTTTCTGTATCTGCCAATTTCGACTTCAAGCTGATGGGAGCTGGTGCGAAGACGACTTACAGTTTGTGCATGATTTTTATTTTTGATTAAGCTAAGGTATTTTTGGATTTCATATTTTTTTTATATATTTTGTCCAGCAGGTGAAGTTTTTCTGTGTACTCTAAGGCATTGATATGATTGAAGAAATTGTTCTGATATTTATCTTGTAGCAGAATTTTTAGCTTCTCCAGTTTTGTTTTGAATTTATTTGGGGTTAGTGGAGTGGGGGGAAGAAATTTTGGGAATTCAAAACTTTAAGAAAATTGTGTTTTCCCAGTTATTGGGGGTTGCAGGATTCTGTATGTAATAGGAATAAGCATCTTTCAGTAGAATATTGTCAGTGTTTTGTAACCTGTTCCTGTACTTTATCGATTTTAATAAAGTCTCGTGCAGTTCTGCCCGAGTTCTGCGCGACAAGCAATATTTGTTGTTCGCTTCGGTAATTTAAGTGTCCATTTACAGAATTTGAGAAGTACCTGTTCATATGGAAGTTTATCGTTCTTTTGCATTTTTATCCAAAATTCGTCTATATTGTTATTGATGAGAGTTTTGTTCAAACCCCATATTTCACTGTTATACAAGAGGATGGGTTCGATGAGGCAATGGAAGAGGCTGATTTTCAAGTCAATGGGGAAGGAACAGTGACTTGTGTTTTTTTCCAGTTTGAAGAGGGCCTTCAAAGCTTTGTTTTTCAGATTCTCCATTGCGGAAGTGAATTGACCTTTGTCATCTAACATAGTTCCAAGATATTGGTATGTATTACACTGCTGAAGAATATCATTATCGAAATAGAATTTTGGCAATATATTGTTTTTATTTTTGCGGGACTCCATAATCATATTGGGTTTGAACATTCACTGACGAAAATGAAACGTCAAAAAATAGACCAGAAATTCACATCCATGCACACGCCCCGGAGTCTCACCAGTAGTATCACTACAGTTCCGGCAAAGGTCGCGCGGCCAGAAGTGACCCCTGGGGATGTATTCCTCCGCGGTGATGCGGTCAAGTCCGGAGGTGATGCGGTCGCGGGAAGAAGCCTCCGCGGACAGAAAGTAGTTCCATGTCAACCAGACTTCAAATACGCGGATGGTCGGGAGAATCTCCGGTCATCTTCGGCAATGTCCGGTCATCTCCGGGAATGTCCGGTAGGTAATCGAAGTCAAGATATACCACAGTGACTTCCAATGTTAATCTCCCGGAATGCACGTCATCAAACACAATATCGCCAGCTATATGCCCAGCATAAATGGCAAGTGGGGAACCCTCAGTTTCTCCACATAGCCATACGGCAAGAGAAGGGAAATCCCCAAAACCGTATTGGCACGAAAAAATAATAATACAATAGATGGGAAGTAAGACTTATAGTAATAAAGAGATAACCTATAGGTGTTATACGATGTTATTATTACGAGTCTATGATCAGTGCGACCACAGGGTCGAGCGTGTCATGTCCAGTATGTCCTACATCAGTCCATAGGAAACATGTGACAATGCTGCAGGCCTCTGATATATAGAGAAAGAGAGAAGGAATGAAACAGGAGTCCAGCAAAACGGCCAAATAACCACTAATAAAGAAATTTTGCCACCAAAAATTCACCCAAGTCTTCCTAATATATTAGTTAGTGCTCACGAACAGTTGTTCCGATCATATCCCGTTCTCAGCTCGAGTTTTTATCGATCTTTTCAAAGTCGTCCACTAGCCCTTTTTCCTGAGACAGGCGCCATTTTCAACCTAGAAACCGTGGCGCTAATATGGCACATGATCGTCGATTTCGCTGTCATTCAGCTTGTCAAACAGGACTGAAAATCTATGTTATTGTTTGATTGGCTAGAATTTTAAGGTCAAGCGAATACGTAGCTACCTCTGGCGAACGATCTAGGTCAAACCACGCCCCCGGAGCAGTTGAAAATGGCGCCTGTCTCAGGAAAAAGGGCTAGTGGACGACTTCGATAAAAACTCGAGCTGAGAACGGGATATGATCGGAACAACTGTTCGTGAGCACTAACTAATATATTAGGAAGACTTGGGTGAATTTTTGGTGGCAAAATTTCTTTATTAGTGGTTATTTGGCCGTTTTGCTGGACTCCTGTTTCATTCCTTCTCTCTTTCTCTATATATCAGAGGCCTGCAGCATTGTCACATGTTTCCTATGATCAGTCCAAGATGACCGTCAGAGCATGACGTCATCGCCGACCAGCAAATCTTCCGTGGTATGAATGAATTTGATACATACACCCGCCCGTTAGTTTTAAATAATTTTGCATGGTACAATCGCTCGCAAAAGGTTAAAAAACATTCGTGCGGATCCGTTTGTGTCGCATTGGTAGCTGAAAAATGGCGTCCAGGGGCAAATTCCCGGATGATCCGACAATTAAGTACGTAGCGCCATCTATACACTCTGGACGCAAGGACGAAACCTCTGCGGGCCAAATTCCGGGTGATCTCCTCTGATTCGAACATTTTGCATGTTAATCTGTACGGGGAATGCATGTATGGGATAGGGGTGTTCATTTTTTATTGTTCTTGTGGATTTTACTATGGGGCGTGGCATCCTGTTTTCTTCGTCTCGCGATGGTGAACACGATGAGAGGGTTCTCGAAGCCATGTGGTGAAATTTTTTGAGAAGTTCAGGTAGGTCTGTCAATAGGTCCATATTGGCGCAGTGGACAATGTTGGTCCCACTGGGAAACCCACTCATGGACATTTGCGGTATTTGGTCGTGGGAGGTGTCAAAGTGAAGCGCTTCTCCAAGGAGATCAAGTCATGCGTGGGTGCATGTAAAATTAGGATTGGGTTTGAACATATAAAATGCGGAAACACGGACTTTACCCCCAAAATAGGGAAAACCCTTATCAACCAGGTCTAGATGGGTCAATATCGCTTCTCAGCGGATCGGGACCTGTCGAGAGAGGCAGGGTGGGTTAGTGGGTATATGAGAAAGTAGGACTGGGTTTGAACATAAAAAATCCGCAAACACAGACTTTACCCCTAAAATAGGAAAAACCCTTATCAACCAAGTCTAGATGGGTCAATATCGCTTCCCAGCAGATCGGACGCCCACCCACGCCCAGCTCAACGCCCTGGTGAAATACCTCAGCTTGTTCTAGACATTCCATGAAATTGACACTAATTCATCGAAATGCAGCGACGCCCGTCAACGCCCGTCGTTACGCCTTAACGACCCTGTAGTCACATTGATCATAAACTCGTAATAATAACATCATATAACACCTATAGGTTATCTTTATAACGATAAGTCTTACTTGCCATGTATTCATGCATTTTTTTCGTGCCAATACGGTTTTGGGGATTTCCCTTCTCTCGCTGTATGGCTATGTGGAGAAACTGAGGGTTCCCCACTTGCCATTTATGCTGGGCATATAGCTGGCGATATTGTCGGGGATCATGTTTGAGGACGTGCATTCCGGGAGATTAACATTGGAAGTCACTGGGGTATCTTGACTTCGATTACCTACCGGACATTGCCGAAGATGACCGGACATTGCCGAAGATGGCCGGACATTGCCGGACTTTCCCGGAGATTCTCCCGACCATCCGCGTATTTGAAGATTGGTTGACATGGGACTATTTTCTGTCCGCGGAGGCTTCCTCCCACGACCGCATCACCTCCGGACAGGACCGCATCACCGCGGAGGAATAAATCTCCAGGGGTCACTTCCGGTCACGTGACCTTTGCCGGAACTAGTGATCATGTGATCATCACGTGACCTCCACAAAAATGACAAAATGAAGGAATCATGAAGGTCAATATGAAGGAATTTAGTCTTATTACGGTTTTTACAACAGCGTGAACTTTCAACGTTAGCATATTACTTTTAGAATAAGAAAGGATTTCGAATGTTCATTCCACCGCAATAAAGAATTTGTTCGGCAGTATTCTGCTCGTGTTCATTACAGTGATGAAATGCACACAGCGGAACGGTCGCATTGATAGCTAACCTTGGAAAGTACTTTTGCTTCACGAGATTTTGGGTAGTAAAACACAACAACCTTGCAATTAAATGCTTCATTTTATGGGCGTGTGAGTCTGCATGTTACACGAAATGAGGAGACAGACCTTGTTTATCGTATGGAGATTACAGTTGGTGTAATGTTATATAGCGATCCGGACAGCAAAGCGCTGTATTTTAGATTCTATTTCTTCACGTGGCCTCCTCGTCGAGCGAAAAATTGCAAGGAACACTGTTCAATCCCTTGTTGATTAGAATCACCAACAAATTCAACTGCTTTCCTTTCTAAAATCATTTAAATTCGATGTCTGGTTATATGCACTGCATCTGGGTAGCCATAACCGAAGGTATTATTGATAGGAACAGTTGTGGCTATGCATCTGGGCTGATCCTTGCCTTGAAAATGTGCAAAATAGAAGAGATCCCTCGTATATTGATCATGTAATGAGGGGTGGGGCGGGGGGGTAGCTCCTTCCATATTGAATATACAGAGGGCATATATAATATATTTTATCAATTGGAAGGAGAGATAATATTGGAAAGTTGCACTCATTTAGGCCATCGGTATTTGTTTCAGCAAGCCAGTATATATTGTGTAGTGGTAAATTTTCTATTCTCGGGATAAAAAAAATATTGGTTGCAATTGTTTTAAACTGTAAAAAAGGATCCTTTTTGCCATTCTCCATGACCAATTGAGGTCGTTATACTAATTCGTTAGTAAAACAAGATGGAACATTATTATATGACTTGTGATTTTGGTTTTAAACACGAAATACCACTTGTTTTTGTCTACTGCACTGCATGTTACATAAAACATTCGCAATATTACGGTTCGTATTTGAGCGTGGGCTTTCAATGATAGGCGTTTACTTTTAGACACATCTTCAAATGTTTATTTCAAGGCAACAAAGACTTTGTCCAGCATTGCTCCGTTTCCGTTCTGCACGGCAATGTATTTCAACAGACAACAGAATACTATAAAACGCAACAACTAACAGCACTAAACTTTGAGTAAATTTGCTTTCTGATTGCGGCCCGACACACAACAATCACACCGCCATACACTCATTCTTTGAAAAAGGCAGCTGAGGTATATTTGACGTCGCACTACACGCCGTGCCGTCTGATTCAAGCGTTTCATTGTATGACCAACTCCACGAACGAATGCGGTGGAAATGAACATCACTTGGATGGGACTAAACATTCGATAACAAAAGATAACAGCTTCTGCTGAAAAATCACGCTCGATTAAGAACCGTAGTAATGGACAAGAGCAGCGTACTGCCGACAAAAATCTTTATTGTGATGGAATGAACATTCGAAATCCTTTGTCATTCTAAAAGTAATATGCTAATATTGAAAGTTCAGGCTGTTGTAAAAACAATAACAGCCAAGTATATCAAGTTAGCCCAAACATACAACATGACTTATGCTGCTCACGGATCAGTGCTATTTGACTTTGGTCGAATTTATATTATAACATGACATCTGCGATTGAAACAATTTGAAAAAAGTAGGCTGCACTACTCTCTGAAGCGCAGAGTAGATTCTCTTTTTTTAATCAGAGTCCTGCCGTACGATCCAAGGCGATTCAATCTTTTATTTGCACGACATTTGTAAACAAGAGCCCAATGGGCTTCAATATACGCCCGTATATCTGGAATTACATTGGTCCAAATTTCAAGGTTGTTTAATAGCCTTGATTCCAATTGGTAGCTAGCAATCCAGAGAAAGGTCTACAATTTTGTGCTTCTGAGAATGTAACATATATCTCATCTAAAATTGAATGATAAACTAAAATGAGCTTAACTCTTGGAAACTAGTTGACCTTGGAGCAAGAACCGAGAGCTCACATATCCCACACTGAAATCGGCAATAGTCAAACATAAGAAAATAGTAGTTTTCTTGCAAATGTATTTCTTTCAGACGAGAGAATTTTTCATGAAGGAAGAAGCAAGTGATGAAGTAAACCTTTGTTCTTGAGTTGATAAACAGGTATAAAGTTCATAAAGGACCCCTCTCCCCGTTAAATTAGTAAATGTATGGGGTTTTTTCACAACAGTTTAACTAAATGTAGCTGTTTCAAACATGGGAGACAACTCCACAGGACAAATGCCATATACATGTAGGGGAGAAAACTCTAAATATTCCAACCTAACACATATAGTCCGCTAAACTTGATTCCGTTTTTGGGGACTGTGACCTTGACCGTCGACAAATTGATGTATGGCTCCTCTTCGCCATGCGAGTAAGGTATCTGATACCATTCCATACCTTGAAACTAGAGATATCGCATGGACAACAAATGTTAATGGATGAATGGACAGAACGCAACATCGCATTACATGACCTCGTCTTCGACAGGCATATGAAAATGTGACTTAATGATTTCTTGATTTTGGGGTCACAGTGACCTTGAGCTTCGACCTTGATCTAAATGGTACATGACACATCGTCTTCCGTCAATGTATCAATGAAAAAAAAATCATGATTTTTATGAATTTCATGATTTTGGGGGTCACAGTGACGCCCAGCTCAACGCCCTGGTGAAATACCTCAGCTTGTTCTAGACATTCCATGAAATTGACACTAATTCATTGAAATTCAGTGATGCCCGTCAACGCCCGTCGTTACGCCTCAACGACCCTGTGATCATAAACTCATAATAATAACATCGAACAACACCTTTAGGTTATCTTTATTACGATAAGTCTTACTTCGCATGTATTCATGTATTTTTTTCGTGCCAATACGGTTTGGGGGATTTCCCTTCTCTTGCTGAATGGCTATGTGGAGAAACTGAGGGTTCCTCACTTGCCATTTATGCTGGGCATATAGCTGGCGATATTGTAGGGGATCATGTTTGAGGACGTGCATTCCGGGAGACTAACATTGGAAGTCACTCGGGTATCTCGAATTCGATTACCTAACGGACATTCCCGGAGATTACCGGACATTCCCGGAGATGACCAGACATTGCCGAAGATGACCGGAAATTGCCGAAGATTGCCGGACTTTCCCGGAGATTCTCCCGTGAAGATTGGTTGACATGGGACTACTTTCTGTCCGCGGAGGCTTCTTTCCACGACCGCATCACCGCGGAGGAAGAAATCTCCAGAGGGCACTTCCGGTCACGTGACCTTTGCCGGAACTAGTGATCATATGATCATCACGTGACCTCCACAAAAATGACAAAAGTAGCTCAATATGAAGGAATTTAGTCTTATACTACTACTTACAACACATATAAAGGAAGTGGGAAGAGGTGCCGACATACTGACAGAGCCACATGACTTCACAGTTCGTCTCTGCTCTCAAGTAGAGTAGGGACGTAAGTGACACAAGCTGGATAGGATTAACTCAGAAAGGCGAAAATCTTTAACACGCTGATTTCTGATGGTCCCACAAGATGTAATCCTTGCCACGAGATGCTTCCGCTCACCCAAAATATATACGAGGTGTGGTCAATGCTCACAGTAATTGTCCGATATAGCGGTATACGTATTGTTCAATATCATAAAGCTCGCCTTGATAATCTAACCCAAGAGAACAGTCGACTGTCCTTATGGCAAGGTCTGAAACTGCCAGGTCAAATACACCTATAATGCTTTGCACCCAATAATATGCAAATAAGAGGCCATAATGAGGCCCATAATTAGCTCAGAGGAGTACCTTTATCCCACGTGGGGTCATACAAATAATATTAAAATTAATATATGGAGGTATAAATATATACAAAGTGCTAGATGAGGGATTTGTCTTCTGTAATGTGCTGATTTCATGCGTTTATTTTATGGACGGACCCATGAATGTATTTTATGGTAAAAATAAGAGTGAGTGAATAGGGTTTAACGTCGCTTTCAACATTTTTTCAGCTATATCACGACAGGGAGGGAGGGAGGGAATTTGGCTTGATGTCACACTCAAGTTTGTTTCACTCATATGGTGACAGTCAGTTTGGTTGGTGGAGGAAGCCGGAGTACCCGGAGAGAACCACCGCCCTTCGGCAAGTAACTGAAAAACTTTCACACATGGACCAGCTGGGCTCGAACCCGTGCCGGTTCAGCGGTGCGAGACTAGCGGTCACCAGCGAAGCGCCTTAGACCACTCGGCCACCGAGGGCCCTATCACGACAGGGAAGGGAAGGGAGGGAGAGGGACAGGGTACCTACTTGTAACAGAGCAGATCTAATGCTGCCATTTTATAGTGCTGTCCCACCGAAATATCATGCCGTAGGCAGACATGACACCCCACTCAGTCACATTATACTGACACCAAGCGAACCAGTCCTTGTTCTATCCTCTGAATGCTGAGCGTAAGCAAGGAAGCAACAAGTTCCATTTTCCAAGTCTTTGGTATGACCCGGCCTGGGATCGAACCCAGTACCTACCGCTTACGAGGCCTATGTTCTACCATTAGGCCACCGCAGTGCGGTCTGGTAAAAATAAGTCATAATGATGATACTGATGCTCAGTTTGGGAAGGATAAGCTGTACCAGAGACTTTTATCAATCAAGAAAGGGACTGTCGAGCCTCTCAGATCTGGCTTATCTCCCCTGTATATATTTATACCTACATTGTATATATTAATTTTATTATTATCTGAACGACCTCCTGTGGTATGGGGTCATAATTGAGGATGGTATCTGCTCAAACCTTACTGGTTGCCAGCACATGCATGGAGGGTACATGTAGATTAACCATGGGGGACAACTTGACCAATCTAACACAATGCCATCAAGGGTTTTTATGGAGAAGTTTGGCTACAAATAAAGTAAGACGCTGCTAGACTAGTTGCAATGTATTGGTTTATTTTCCAGCATTAGAAAATGTCTACAGCTGCAAATAATGACATATGTACAATATTTTGACAGACATACCTCTTGCCTTCGCTGCTCTCCCTATTGCACGAAACAGGAAATGAGAATCAGATCATTAAGCCTTATCCTTTGATGAAAAATTGTTGACATTCTTCTCAATTTCTTGGATTCATTAGTCAAATTTTGATTTTTCAAGATATACAAATAAAGGGTCCAGAACAGGAGCCCTTATGGACACAAGCCCACAACTATATATTAAAAATTTTAACAAATGAATAAATTTCAGGAGAAAATTAAGGAAACAAATTCTTTTTTTCCCTGGCATTCGTTCTTTTATTTTCATATTTTGCAAACTCTGAACATGTTGGACAGTCTATTTTCAAACTTTTCTTAAAAAATTAAGAAAACATCTTATTTTATTTGTTATCATTGACATTAAAAGGTGAATAATTAATTAAAATTCATTAAACAAGTCAGAACATGTTCATATGCCACTTCTTTAATGAAGTTTTATTACCCTTTAATATGGCAATGATAACAAAATAAAACTTTTTTTCTTCTCAATTTTTTAAGAAAAAATCTGAAAATAGGCTGTCCCACAAACAAGTTCAGACTTTGCAAAATTTTTATTAATTTTTTACGTGTTACAATGTAATATGTCTATTATAAAGTCAATGATAACAAAATAAAACAAATGATTTTTTCTTAATTTTTTTAAGCAAAATATGAAAATAGACTGTCCTACATTTTCAGAATGCAAAATATGAAAATAAAATTTTCCTTCACATGTATATGTTGGATATTCTCCAATCAAAATATATAGCTGTGGGCTCGTGTCAACTTCTGGAAAGAGTCCATTGGGCTCATGTTCATTAGGGCTCCTGTCCTTAAAAACTCCTGCCCGCATCCCACAAACATATCCTTCAATGGCACAACATGTTCACTGCTTTCAAGATATGAAAATATACATCGTGTAAATGTAAAATACAATTTCTCTCAATCAACGTAGTACGGTACATGTATTAGACTTGGAGCCTGCTCGAAATTTACCCAAAATATGGATATTCAAGACCAATATTGTTAATTGTCAGAATAAAAGTTTCCATCCAAACTGGAATAACATTATTGATATTCAATAACATGGTTCAGCACTATATACATTAGAGAACCAAATCAAGAGAAATACAAATGTATTTGGAATTCACAACGTGCAAGAGTGAAAATGTTAAATAGCTTTGAGAAGGCCCTCAATTCAGTGGTCAAGTATCACAGCTGACCTCTTACTGTATCTGTCTCGTTTGGAATTTATTTTTAACCCGAATAGTCTCATTAACAGAGACAAATTTTAAGAGTGCTGGTATCAGTATTAAATGGGAGCAAAAGGGCCAGAACATTTAGGGAAAACAGTACAGAAATGTACAATATTTCTGAAGAAAGGAAACTACATGAAGCCAAAACTAAAGTAACAAGAAAGCTAGAAATAAAATACTTAACAATGTGCGTCTACAAAAATAAAGGCTTCTGCTGCAAGAAGACAAATTCAATGAATCGGATTGGTCAATAGTGATCATGGTCCTGATAACTGATTGGTCAATAGTGATCATGGTCATCATAACTGATTGGTCAATAGTGATCATGGTCCTGATAACTGATTGGTCAATAGTGATCATGGTCATGATAACTGATTGGTCAACAATCATCATTGTCATAACTGGACAGTAAAATCGTTTTTCTTTCTTCAGATCCGAATACATGTACGTCTAAATCTTTGCTTTTAGTCAGTGACGGACTAAAAATAAAATACAACACGTCCCTCATTCTACATGCACGTTCATACATTGATATTCCACGTTCCCAACTGTTACCCTCTTCAGCACAGTCCGTTATCGATAGTAGCAATGTATGGGGATATCCTATATGTGTATCACATCTATGGGGATGGATACCTTCATTGACTGGCAGTGAAGGAATGATTATCCACTGAACACTTCCATGAACAAGAGCCTCTCTTTTGATCACTTTCCTGGAAACTGGAGAGTGATGTTCATATTTGGAAAGGTTTAAGAACAAGACTTGTCAAGGAGGGTAGATACATCATGTAGGAAGCTCTTGTCTGAGTCTTTATGCAGCTGAAAAAGCTCAAGTCTAGACATAGTTTTGTCCCCAGACTTGGCTATTGTAGGCATTGTCTGGTGATCCTTACAAGTACAAGGAGGGGTAATCATAGTCGTCCATACATTCCACTGTCAAACAATCAACAAAACTTTACACATACTTTAGAACACAATTCTGTTGAAATTCAATTTCTTCGAGCACTTTCGATACAGAAACTTCAACCATGGTATACACAAACCATGTTACATCAGCTTGTAAGTTGTACACACAGAGTGAATGATGGTGAAGATAACATTAAGATGAAGTCACAGTACATCAAAATTCAAAGCAATACACTTTATGTACGCAATGCATAGTGGCAAGTAAATATATACATGTTTATGTACTCAAAAGATGTCTGTGAAATATTCATATCAGGGAATGCCTTTAACAATGGTGGAAGTTGATTGGTCCATAACAAATCCAAATATACATACAAGTGCCTCACTCACTGGTCAAAGAGAGACCACTGCAAGAAGACCCTCAGCCAATGACAATAAATACACAGTTAAAAAAATCCCAGCTCAATCAGGTGGAAAATAATTTATACCGCGTTTATAATACAGCCTGTGTATATAGTGCGTAGACTTTTCTCCCAATGATCAAAACATGTAAATACATGTATATAGTTGCGTCATCACCAGTGTTCTTATGCCCATATATACATTTCAGCACTTGTATTTCATGTAGCACAGTCACATTTCTGCCCATCCCATTTGATGGGACAGTGTTTCATGTCAGTGTTTCATAGCCAGTTACTAGCTGCTGTGTATGACTGTGCCAAGGTCCTAACACGGGAGACTGGACAGAAGTCAACAACAAAACACTGGCTCTTGGCACTGAGCTTGTCCCCATATTCAGACCAGCAGATTTGAGTGAACAAGATTGCAGAGTGCTCAGTCAGTGGAATAATGTCAGTCACAGGGATGGCATGTAATCATGGAAAGACACTGTTTTTGGTGTCATTCCTTCAGCCAAGTCAGATGATGGTTCAACTGTCCGCGACACAAAATCAAGGTCCAGCCATGGCATATCTGTGAATCAGCCAAGTCATGTATGTGAATCACAGATGTTGCTTGGCTCCCTTGTCACGATTTGAGTCCGTTTTGTTCAGCTGACAATCAGTCATGACAAAAACCATGGTCAGCTCAGTCTTCACCAGCAGATACTGTAGTGAGCTCTGTCATCCCATGTTCATCCCACAGTCATTAACATGGCTGGGCTCTGTTGAGCTCCCATCAATAACTTGGTTGGGTTCAGCTGAGCTTCCATCATTAAAATGACATTTGGGTTCAGCTGTACAGGGTAGTCAGATGTAAAGATTTGCCTTTGTCTACCAAGAATGAATCTTCATCTTCCACACTCTGCCTGTCACAAACCTGCCTGCGACCTACAACATGACAAATAAGAGTCGTTAGATTAACAGGAGGCAATTCAGAATACTTTAAGTTCAATATTCATGAACTGGTTTTGTCTAAAATCTTGATTCAAAGAAAACTTGAACTTGGTGAGAAAGTAGAGCGGTTTCTTTTTGTATCATATTTATACAGAAGGCAAGTTTATTAAGTCAGGAATAGATAGTTCTGTGAGTTTATTAAGTCAGGAATAGATAGTTCTGTGAGTTTATTAAGTCAGGAATAGATAGTTCTGTGAGTTTATTAAGTCAGGAATAGATAGTTCTGTGAGTTTATTAAGTCAGGAATAGATAGTTCTGTGAGTTTATTAAGTCAGGAATAGATAGTTCTGTGAGTTTATTAAGTCAGGAATAGATAGTTCTGTGAGTTTATTAAGTCAGGAATAGATAGTTCTGTGAGAAATAAATATGATGAAACCTGTGTAAACTGTTCTTGAGACCAGACTATAATGTCGTTTTTTACAGGGTTCTGGTTTATCAAGGTAAAAAATACTTTAGATTTAAGTATTGGGACCATGATGGATATTGCTGATATTTAGAGGTGGGCCAGTTTACACAGGTGTTCATATTCACAGGGGTCACTGTACACATATCAATATTCTTGGGAATCAATAGTCTGTACTACTTACTTCAATTCCTTGTGTCTTTCTTTGTCAAAGTGGTTCTCTGGAGGTTCACATTCAAATGATGCCAAGGATAAAGCTGGAAAGATCAAGACAATCAGAATACAAATTTTCCAGCTGAAATTTTCCAACTGGAGACTAAAATCTGCCAATCACTTTAAGATACAATCCAAATAACTGCTGAGCAAAGACATGTCAATGCTACATGCATTCTCAAGGTGTCAGATTGTGTACCTCCCAATATCAGATATACCCTCTGATTGCATTGAGGCTAAACGGTGTACAGAAGCAGATTCGGCTCAGCTATTTAGCACGACATTGTAAGGTGCGTTCTTTTCCAAATTTAGCCTCTAACTTGTTCATTCTTCAATATGTATTGGATGAATTTTTCATCCTTCTTGTAACAGATAAATGCTTCCTTTGTCAATCAAAATCGGTGAACAGTAAATGCACATGCTGGCAACGTTTTTCAGCTGAAGTCAGTGCTAGGTAGCCAGTTACAAACACTTTCATTAGAAGAGTGTTCTACAGGTAGATAACAGTTACTTCAAACAGACTCGGAATTCAGATGATCGCAGACACTTACATATGATGTAGGAATTGCATACATGTACTTCAGACCAGTTTCATAGACTGCATATTGCTTATAATTTTTGCACGGAAGGTCATTCAGATCATCCAACATTTCTAGTTCTAATGAATTTTGAGTCCAGATCTAATATTGAATTCTCATGAATATTCGGAATAAACTTGACTTACTAGTTTCACTGAATATCGGTGTGGTCAGCAAGTAATGAAGTATCTCATTGTTCCTCTCAAAGGGACACTGAAAAATAATGGGTGAAGGGCTGTGAAAACATTCAGCAAGTGACAAAATGTCAGGTCATACTTACCTTATCAATGAGAACAAGTTTCTTCACAACTAATTGTCCACAATTACATACTTTTTTTGAGTGGTAATCTGAATTGAGTGTCCATTATAGTAGGTGAAGTATGAATTATTAAGCAGATACTTTCTTATGAGAATCATCCAGAAAGGGAAGGAACTGAATCACATAAAGTACAACCAGGGGAGATAGCTTCTACTTACCCCAACTTGTTGCCATGTAATGAGGTCTGAAATCTGTTTTGCCAGCTGCCAGAATTTCTGTTAAAAAGAAAAGTAAAACAATAGGACAAGACTTCAAAATAGCAAAGAGAACAGTCAGTTAAATGTGATATCTTTACTTTTATGAATTGAAAAATAGAAATATTTTTTCACAGATTCGCAGCATCACTATTAAATCTACTCTCCTGCGTCAAATTTATTCCTATGTTCTTAGGCTTAGATCAAACTAGCTATTCAATTCTGGTCAATATCTCTTCAATGTTAGCTAAGGGCTATTCCAGAAAAAAAGGTATGGGGGGGGCGGATGGCAGAATTTTTTACTACCCACCACCCATAGAAATGAATTTACTGCCACAACAAGGACCCACAGAATTCAATTATCTATGCATCCCACCACCCATAGAAAGAAAAAAAAAACCGAAACAAAAAATTCCCCCTCCGCATTGAAGTATTAACATCATTTACATCTCTCCTTGGGCCACTTTTTTCGATTTTTTGCGTTTTGGTTCATCATCATCATCATTTGCTGCTGATGCTGCCAGATCAACAGGTTCGGAGTTATTCACTGTGACCGTGCCAACAGTGTCAGCTGCTTTTTTGAAGCATAAAAAAGGTCCCAGTTTTTTTCAAACACTTCGTCGCGGAGAAATCAAAGTTCTTCATCATTCAGATTTTTGAGTTGATCCATAACGTTGAAACCACTGCTTTGAAAATTAGCGTATGCCGCTAAATTGAATGAATTTAACAAAATTCTGATGGATTCCATAATGAATTTGATGCTCAAAAGTCATGCCAGTCAAACGAACTGTCAGCAAGGTCGGAAGAAAAGGTTGGACACCATTACATTTCGTCTAAATTTGATATGATCATCATCAGGATAAAGAGGTGAAGGAAGTATCATATTGAATTTACCATGTTAATGAAAATGACAGATTTGATAACGAGAAAATTGAGGACGAAGATTGTGAGAATAATAGGTATGTACAATCAATTGGTACTGAACTGTGCTACTTAAAATAAACATTAAAGAAAATTTTTGGCATGTATTCATGATTGCAGAATGACCACATCCTCATGGTAGGCTACATGCTATTAAGAAAAATAATTGAAATGATCACAAAATATTCTTTAAAATTGAAGAATGTAGTTGAAACTCCCCAGATTTATCAAATCAATTTCCAAATGCAGTGAGTACTGAATATGTCTTCTTCAGATCATAAGGTCATAAGCATACCTACATTACTAACAGCTTGAAAAAAAAAGAGAAAAAAACCCAGAGGTATAAAATGGTTGCTGTGTTCATAAATCCCACCAGGATCTCACTCACATCGATCTTATTGATTCATTTAAAAAATCAGTGGAAAAACAATTTATACTTTATTCTGAAACATTTGCTATTTTTAAATCACAAATTTTGCTGTCTTCAAATCAGCATCAACCAGACTCCCAGTTTGATTTCAGCTGGATGTATCAGAGAAATCCACAAAAAAATCGTTTGCACAGGCTCACATGGCTGAACTGGCAAGGAGCACTGCAAATCCATTTCTAGTATGGTCCATAGATTCAATAATGGAGCATATCCTTGTCAAATTAAAACATGAATTGCAGGCAAGCACCTAAAAGGTGCGTGGACCCCTCAGCCTGTTTTTTTTTAGTCAAGTAGGATCAGGGCTGCATCTAGAACCAGTTTAGTTTTGGAAAACATATGGGCACCCAAAACTCAAATGAAACAAAAAACGAAAGTGTTGTTGTTGTTCAATTTGAAAGGATTTCTGAAAAAAGCTTCTGGAAGCCTCAATATCGATCCGATTGCATAGCTGGGTATTGAATTTCATGTTAATAAACCTCTGTTTTGTGATTGATCAAAGGCTCTTTGCGCCGAAATTCACTTAAAAAAATTGGACCCTCAATAATGAATTACGAAAAGGAACTGGGAGTTTGGGATCGGAACCTGCAAAAAATCCCAAGGAGGGGCATAAGCTCCAGGTATGCAAACTGATTCAA
>JAVTVY010024235.1:0-84050 GCA_036873755.1 Hanleya hanleyi
ATAGGTAGCTTTCCATTCTTCGTAACATCACACGATCCGGGCAATGGGTGGGGTGATGATGTTGTCGGCGTGTTGAAGGAGTTTGTGGACGATGTGCGTATTGCCTGAGCCCATCTGCCCCGCAATGAGACAGGTGAAGGGGTGCTGCCACTGGGGGTGCATGGTTGGAGGAGTATCACGCTGTTGTGAATTTCGTACGAGTGAACCGGGAAGCTTTGGTACCGTTGTCGACGGGCGTTCACTGCGGCTGGTGGTAGAGGGTGATGCGATACTTGGTGTAGGGTTCGAAGTTGATGTGTATTGTATAAGTTGTGTGGTAATGATGGCTGGATGGCGTTTGATTGGCGTAGAGGAGGTATGTAGACTGGATTCACTGACACTCACGAATAGTGTTCCATGTGGAACGAGTAGAGTGCTGACATAGCCTACGTGGTAAAACTCACCTCCGTACAACTCCCCCAGCAGGGTTAATCATGTCACTACGATGCGCACTTGTGCTTTGCGCGTTTTTGAAGACGCTGTGCAGAGACGGTTGCACGGTGTTCATGGTGGAGCATGGAATGAAGGATGACGGCGGTGGTGTGCGGTTTCATAGTGGTTTCCTATGGCTGGCCGTGACCCCGGAATTGAAGGAACTGGGCCAGCCTTGCCATTTTACGAAGTGCATAGTCTTACCTCGGCGTGGCTCGGTTTTCAGAATGCCTTCCACACTGTAGTAACGTTGCTTTGTTTTTATCGCGGGATGTAACTCTTGCTCATAAAACGTGCCCTGCAACAGTTTCCCTTGAAGATGTTACAGTTCATAGACTCGTGGTGGTGGGGGTATGCGGCGTTTAATGGCGTATTGTTCGTGGCTTCAGTTGGGGAGGAAATTCTTCTGGAACTTGCCCTTATGTTTACTGATACGTACAGGGTGCCCGACCTTGAACGCCTGGTTCGGCGGTAGTGGTTGCGATTGCATGGGGTAGAAGATACGCCGGACTTGAGCCTCGTTGCGTTGGGAAACGGTAATGGGAGCCCGGTGATAGGCTCGATTGTTACCACTCATAAGTTTAGGGAGAACATCGATATACCGTAGTGGTGCTGAATACTGATCAGCGATACGGATTTGATTTTGTGGAACATCATGATGTATTGCCGACATCAATGAAAAGTGTTGACCGCTTCTGTCTTGCAGGAAACAAGCCTATGTTTTGGTATACTATGATTGTCTTTTTGAATTTGGTGCTAATACTGTTATATGGAAAATGGAATAGGTCTTTGGATTATGGACGCGGATATTCTCTAATGGACGACGGCTGGATTATGAATGACGGACTAGACGCTTGTAATGCAGCCTTTGAACATACGATTGATGCTGTACGCAACGAAAGCCTTCGTGTGGTACGCGTGAAAGAAGAATAACTTCTGAGCCTTCAGAAACTGTTGGAACGGCCTTTTGCGGAATTCGGTGCCTCCGTGAGTTTGCAAATACAAGGGTTGCGCCCTGTCTTGAAGGTGTCCTTGACGCAGCTACGAAATAAGCCCCAGTTTCCGCCCGGATGGGTACCTCGGACTTGCCATAGACGAATGCCGGCTCAATAGAGGGCAGGCAATGTGAGGTGAGTACCGGATGGACTTCCGCTCATCCGGTGTAAAAGCTGGTCCACAATAGGCACCACTTTCTCCAAGGCCGTACACAGATAAGGGTCTAGGGTGAAGATTGGGGTGGGATACTGGTACTGTTCAGACGGCGGGAAGAACAGTCCGCGGTGTATGTAGATAACATTCTATATATGGATGAGATTCCCGTCATTTGGTCCAGCCGCGACGATGTAGGGTAACCGTATTCGATATGGTATCCGACCCACAGACATGCCGGTGTTTCACGATGCAGACTTTACCCTGGGAGACGTATAACACCACTTGCGGTGTAAGGGGAAGGATGGCTCGTAGAATTCGTCACATGGTTCACCAAATAACGAAGGATGAATGATGCACACTCTTACTGATGCAGGTATTTATAGCCATAATGAGGTGACCTTGGCTTGATGACGTGATTCTGCACGTGACAGGAAGTGACCTTCACATGACCTATTATGGGATGTGGCATGACTCGTAGATTCACAGTAACTGTGGTAACTGGGCCGTGA
Source organism: Hanleya hanleyi (assembly GCA_036873755.1). Taxonomy (NCBI): domain Eukaryota; kingdom Metazoa; phylum Mollusca; class Polyplacophora; order Lepidopleurida; family Hanleyidae; genus Hanleya; species Hanleya hanleyi. The sequence goes on from JAVTVY010024235.1 coordinate 2,133, forward strand.
CGTGACCGGACGGCAACGGAAGTGACCATTGAGCCGAATGTGACCTTGATGTGACGTGACTGGATGTGACGTGATCGTTACGTGACTCCGCATGACCCTCAGTTGGGACCCACATGTTCACGACAGAATTTGCGGTTATACTACTACTCACACAGTATATATTTGACCTGTTAAGATAACAAACCACTACTGATTTCATTTGGTATAAGATTATATAACGAGGGCTTGACTTTCGGTGAACATGAATTGGCCATTACACCAGAAATTGATTGTAACCTAATTATCAAAAATTTGTTGTGAAATGTTTGACCATGGCAACTACCATAACACCTGGTGGAAAAATATAGGTGAGTTTCATTAACCACCTCAAATATTTGCCGTAATGTGATAGAACAGGTGGTTGTATGTTGAAAAGAAAAACAGACTTGGAATGTTTGCTGATTGTTTCCAATGTTTAAGCGAAAGGCCAGGCTCTCGGGTGTGATGGGTCAGTTGTGGCGGCGAATATCTGATGTGATGAGCCAGTTGACTACATATCAAGTAATGACGTGTTTAAAGTGTGTCCATTTTAATTAGTCGTCTACTTTGAAGCTTGTCAAAAATCAATAGTTAACCCTGCATAAATTTTCTTTTTTGCAGCGTGTATAACAAACTGAACTCTACAAAATGACTAACATTTCTCCATGATATGGATAACATATCACGCTTGAACAAACTTTTTAATTCTCTCCATATAAAACGCACCGTTTATGCACCGAGTCTCAATTACATAGGGAGACGTAATAATATATTCATGCTAACTGTCACAAAGGTCATGGATGCCAAATACAGTAATAACAGTCGGTACGTGAGAGTGTCGCTTATATCCCATGCGCAGTGAAATGGCCAAATGATAAACGCGCACACCTCCATGACCGTACACGGCATTGTTAACCTTTGTACTAGAAATCACGAATACATTATGACGTATCCCTATGTAATTGTGTCCTAGTACATGAAACAACTGTACTGGAGTTTTATATGGAGAGAATTACAAAGTTATTTCAATAGTGATATATCATCGATATGACGGAGAATGAGCAGTAATTTTGTAGTGTTGTTTGTTCTACACGATGTAAAGAAGAAAATTTGTGCAGAGTTAACTGTTGATTATTGAGAAGCTCCAAAGTAGACGACTAATTAAAATGGACAGACTATAGTGCTTTGCGACCTATAGGTGAGCAGATGAACCGGTAGTTTTATAAAAGTAATACCGTTGTCAGGCTTACTGGTTGTTATTTGTTTATTCTTGGAGCTACTGCAGACAATTTGGTCTCCTATTTTTGATATATTTTGTATGACAAGGTAGATTGAATATATTCTGATTTCCTACGTACATTTACATGCCATTTTCACAAATCTTTTTCTCCGGATAGCACAGCGTAGCGGTGTCGACCAGACTATGCTGCCACTAACTCAATATGTGAAAAATGTGTACATGCACTATATCTAAATGACCCTGTGTTAACCTGTAACAATACGCCAGTGATTTTCACTTTGTGTTTGAGTGATATATTAGGGTATTAACCAGAAAATGAAGAAAAAACAGTGGTAATGGTTTCCTGTTAACTAGAAATAAACGAAATGTGAATTCGAGAGTATTTCATATTTATTTCTTCGCCCAGGGATTGCTTGAATGCGTGGACTATTTTTTTTGTTCTTTGTATCGTCTGGTTCCGCGTAAAAACTGGTAGAAGACATTGACGCAGACGATTGACTTTTGAGCATATTACGGCGGATAGTTTCTTGTTACCATGAAGACCTGGCATATTTCGAAATGAGCCGCCTTCACAAATTCACTTCCTTGAAGACTAAACTCTGTATTCCAGTTGTGATTTCCCAAAGAGACTCGTACACAACTTGGAGAAAATGTCCACATTTCTCCATACATCTGCTATGGGCTGAAACATGCCTGCTGAAACGTTTTGAAACTTTAAATCCATTATTGGCGATATAGACATCAGTACTTTAAGTACTTTAATTTCCGTTTTAGAACATGAATACAATATGGATACAATTCTGGGGTTGCCATGAAGATGCTGTCAATGTCCGGCTATTGAAACCTTTTTCAAGTTCACTTAGTGAATTCCAAAAAATATTAGGGCATTCCTATTACATTTTGGCAAGAAAGTGAATTTCTATATAGACCTTCATTCATGCAGTTATTGCATTCACCAAATTTTACTTGGGGACTTCCACTCACATTCCCTCCACCAGACCTTCCAGGTCCATAAATGCTGCAGGTATGCCTTGGATAATTGCCTCCGATCATTTGGCTTACAGGCTCAGTTGAACTCAACATTACAAGCATAGATGGTGAAGGAAAACAGAAGTGATGTACTTTTCACAGGTTGCGAAGGGACAAATTAGAGCAATTATCAGTACATAACTGCACTAACAAGATGATGAATGATTCAGTATATTTCAAAGGAGATGCATACCGTAATGCATTACGCGCAATTGATGGACTTCTGGTTCTATATATGTAAATACCCATTTAGATTTCAGGATGCTTTTTACTTGTTCTGCAGAATACACTTGTCGTTCCCTCATTGCCAGAATAACCTCCCAAACTGTAGAGTACGGACAGCAAGAGTGTATACAATCTGATGCCACGAGAAACCACCAAACGCAACTAAAGTAAATGTAATGATACACACAAACTAGGCTTTATACATTATATACCATACTGAACTTTTGCCATTTTCTACTAAATAATACACTTTCTACGGTTTCATCTTGGACTATTAACAGATAGTATCAGTATATGCTATTACGGAGTGGGGTTCATAATAAAGATGAATTTGTCCCATTTGTGATATCTTCCTCTCTCGTGATATTCAGCTTTATGAAAATTGTAGATACATCAAAAGTTATGCAAAGTTATTTCTGATTTGTTTACAAATGTGCTACCTGTACATCTTCACTACCTTAGTTCACTAGGGTTGGGGAAATTTGAAAACTCGGAGCGGATTGAAGTGTGAGACTGGAGAAGTTGCATTACTCTCCACCAGGTGACACTGAGACTGAACACAAAAGAGTTAGTGGAAATATTTCATTACTCAGAATAAAAACAGAGCCGTTTCAGGCTCTAGCGTTCCAGGTTCTAGCAGTGGGCTGTAAAGCTTGACGGTATGCGTGTTACTCACTTATTCAGTTCTGATGACCCAACTTTATATAGCATGGATATTAAATGCAAATGTTATGGTTTTGAAAACCCTTTTATGATTATATGTGGATACTGGAGTATGGCACAGGATCCCCAGTCAGACTATTATAACTATGCACAGGTGAACAATACTAGAGCCCGTCAGGCAATGCTCGAGATGATGATGATAGATATGAATATGGTGGATGCCTGGCGCAACATACAGCGGCACAAAAATACAGTGTGGTAAAAATGCACGACAAGCTGCTAGGCAGGGTTTTTTCCTTGTATCAAATGAGCTAATAGGTTTTTTCTCTTTCGAAAATAAATTATTCTGCCGGAATACCCATAGGACCACTCAAATGTACTAAATGATGGTAGTTCCCAGAAACAAAAAAAAGGAAAAGTATTTTGAAATTACAACACATATAAGGGAAGTGGGAAGAGGTGCCGACATACCGACTGCGTAATATGATTCACAGAATAGTCTTCTGGAAAACCTATTCTAGGTTCTGCGAGTTCTGCGAGATACAGAGATTTCCCAGGCTCTCAAGTGTACCATATCCAATACACTGTAGGGCTGAGTATTGTTGCATCGCAACTGAGGCGGAAGACGGTAGAGGTGAGATGTCCTATTAAATATTGCTGAAGACTTGTGTTTGAAAATGATTCTGAGGAAAAGTAGAAGTAAAGCAATATGACATTCAGCTTTTCTGAAAAAAAACAACATGATGCTAAAATAATGGGGATAGAGAAGGATATTGGCAACGTATTTCAGAAACTCCCATGTCCGGATAAAACAGTAAATTTAAAAAAATTTGAGCTTAAAGATTTGCGTGAAATAATGTTTAGAGGGAGTAACCATTCATTCACAAGCTAGGTGGATTGAACAGGGCAAAAAACCCACTCGATACTTCCTAAATTTGGAGAAGTGTAATTACACTAACAAAAATTTTCCTAAATTATCCCTTCAAAACGGAGTATGCCATGAATGAAAATTTTATTTTCTATAGTAACTTATATGCCAGCAGGGGCGAAATACTTTTAGATGCTAAACTCCATAGACACCTTGGCAATTCAGAATTTGATATCCATAAACATAAACGCCCCTTGATGTTGGTGGTGGTGTCTGTAGACGTGTTCCTGATGAGTCCATATGTATTGGTCGACTAATAAACCTGTGGTATACGTGCACGTTCTGTGAGAGAACCTTATCTCGTAACGATAGTATGCTCCGACAGATTCAATGCAAACAGACCCAGGAGTGACTACCGAGTTCCGCTATAAGTCCACCAAGTTTAGTATAGCATACCTATACGATGACGATGAGCACCCCTACGGCATGTGGAAAGAAGTTCTGGATCATGAAGATTTTAGAGGAAGATGTGATAACCACAGCGCCGACAAGCGTTGTATGGTTTTATAGCCAGTGGCAGCCCGCCTACGAGGCTGCAAGCTTACAGAATGTAACCTTGGTACCAGGGATTCCTGGAGATATGGATAAAATGTATTTCTTTGACCCCAAGCAGACCAACCTGGTAGTGCCAGATGATATGATGAGTGCTGCCGTGGACGATACACAACGGGCGTTCACGGCATTACTGCGAGGCGCACCGAGATTTGTCTCTGCAGCAATACAATGCTCCACACACGGCATTACTGGGAGACGCACCGAAATTCGTCTCTGCAGCAATACAATGCTAAACACACGGCATTACTGGGAGACGCACCGGGGTTTGTGTCTGCAGCAATACAATGCTACACACACGGCATTACTGGGAGACGCACCGAGATTCGTTTCTGCAGCAATACAATGCTAAACACACGGCATTACTGGGAGACGCACCGGGATTTGTGTCTGCAGCAATACAATGCTGAACATACGGCATTACTGGGAGACGCACCGAGATTTCTGTCTGCAGCCTTATACTGCCCGGCATACGGCATTACTGGGAGACGCACCAAGATTGGTATCTGAAGCAACACAATGCTCAACACACGGCATTACTGGGAGACGCACCGAGATTCGTCTCTGCAGCAATACAATGCTCCACGCATGGCATTACTGGGAGACGCACCGAGATTTGTGTCTGCAGCAACACAATGCTCAACACACGGCATTACTGGGAGACGCACCGAGATTTCTGCCTGCAGCCATATAGTGCCCCACAGACGGCATTACTGCGAGACGCACCGAGATTTTTCTCTGCAGCAATACAATGCCCAACACACGGCATTACTGGGAGACGCACCGAGATTTGTGTCTGCAGCAATACAATGCTCCACACACGGCATTACTGGGAGACGCACCAAGATTGGTGTCTGCAGCAATACAATGCTCCACACACGGCATTACTGGGAGACGCACCGAGATTTTTCTCTGCAGCAACACAATGCCCAACACACGGCATTACTGGGAGACGCACCGAGATTGGTCTCTGCAGCAATACAATGCTAAACACACGGCATTACTGGGAGACGCACCGGGATTTGTGTCTGCAGCAATACAATGCTCCACACACGGCATTACTGGGAGACGCACCGAGATTTGTGTCTGCAGCAACACAATGCTCCACACACGGCATTACTGGGAGACGCACCGAGATTTCTGCCTGCAGCCATATAATGCTCCACACACGGCATTACTGGGAGACGCACCGAGATTTTTCTCCGCAGCAATACAATGCCCAACACACGGCATTACTGCGAGACGCACCGAGATTTGTCTCTGCAGCAACACAATGCTCAACACACGGCATTACTGGGAGACGCACCAAAATTCGTGCCTGCAGCAATACAATGCCCAACATACGGCATTACTGGGAGACGCACCGAGATTTGTCTCTGCAGCAATACAATGCTCCACACACGGCATTACTGGGAGACGCACCGAAATTTCTGCCTGCAGCCATATAGTGCCCCACAGACGGCATTACTGGGAGACGCACCGAGATTTATGCCTGCAGCCATATAGTGCCCCACAGACGGCATTACTGGGAGACGCACCGAGATTTTTCTCTGCAGCAATACAATGACCAACACACGGCATTACTGCGAGACGCACCGAGATTTGTGTCTGCAGCAATACAATGCTCAACACACGGCATTACTGGGAGACGCACCGAGATTTGTGTCTGCAGCAATACAATGCTCCACACACGGCATTACTGCGAGACGCACCGAGATTTGTATCTGCAGCAATACAATGCTCCACACACGACATTACTGGGAGACGCACCGAGATTTGTGTCTGCAGCAATACAATGCTCCACCCACGGCATTACTGGGAGACGCACCGAGATTTCTGCCTGCCAGTCATATACTGCCACGACATAAGGCATTACTGGGAGACGCACCGAGATTTCTGCCTGCAGCCATATAGTGCCCCACCCACGGCATTACTGGGAGACGCACCGAGATTTGTGTCTGCAGCAATACAATGCTCCACACACGGCATTACTGCGAGACGCACCGAGATTTGTGTCTGCAGCAATACAATGTTCCACACACGGCATTACTGGGAGACGCACCGAGATTTCTGCCTGCAGCCATATAGTGCCCCACCCACGGCATTACTGGGAGACGCACCGAGATTTCTGCCTGCAGCCATATACTGCCCGACATAAGGCATTACTGGGAGACACACCGAGATTTGTGTCTGCAGCAATACAATGCTCCACACACGGCATTACTGGGAGACGCACCGAGATTTCTGCCTGCAGCCATATACTGCCCGACATAAGGCATTACTGGGAGACGCACCAAGATTGGTATCTGCAGCAATACAATGCTCCACACACGGCATTACTGGGAGACGCACCGAGATTTGTCTCTGCAGCAATACAATGCTCCACACACGGCATTACTGGGAGACGCACCGAGATTTATGCCTGCAGCCATATAGTGCCCCACAGACGGCATTACTGGGAGACGCACCGAGATTTTTCTCTGCAGCAATACAATGACCAACACACGGCATTACTGCGAGACGCACCGAGATTTGTGTCTGCAGCAATACAATGCTCAACACACGGCATTACTGGGAGACGCACCGAGATTTGTGTCTGCAGCAATACAATGCTCCACACACGGCATTACTGCGAGACGCACCGAGATTTGTCTCTGCAGCAATACAATGCTCCACACACGGCATTACTGGGAGACGCACCGAGATTTCTGCCTGCAGCCATATGGTGCCCCACCCACGGCATTACTGGGAGACAACGCCACCGAGATTTGTGTCTGCAGCAATACAATGCTCCACACACGGCATTACTGCGAGACGCACCAAGTTTGTGTCTGCAGCAATGCAATGTTCCACACACGGCATTACTGGGGAACGCACCGAGGATTTCTGCCTGCAGCCATATAGTGCCCCACACCACGGCATTACTAAGGGGACGCACCGAAGTTTCTGTCTGCAGCCATATACTGCCGACATAAGATACTAAGACGCACCGAGATTTGTGTCTGCAGCAATACAATGCTCAACACACGGCATTACTGGGAGACGCACCGAGATTCGTCTCTGCAGCAATACAATGCTCCACACACGGCATTACTGGGAGACGCACCGAGATTTGTATCTGCAGCAATGCAATGCTCCACACACGGCATTACTGGGAGACGCACCGAGATTTCTGCCTGCAGCCATATAGTGCCCCACACACGGCATTACTGGGAGACGCACCGAGATTTCTGCCTGCAGCCATATACTGCCCGAAATAAGGCATTACTGGGAGACGCACCGAGATTTGTGTCTGCAGCAATATTACAATGGCCAACCTGCAGCATTACTGCGACCTTTCCAGTTGTGTCTGCAACAATACAAGTACTCCAATACCACGGCATTACTAGGTGCCACCAGTTTGTGTCTGCAGCAATGCAATGCTCCACACACGGCATTACTGCAGACGCACCGAGGATTTGTCTCTGCAGCAGCTGATAACTCCACGGCATTACTGGGAGACGCACCGAGATTTCTGCCTGCAGCCATATAGTGCCCCACCCACGGCATTACTGGAGACGCACCAGATTTCTGCCTCCAGCCATATAGTGCGCAGCATTGCACTGGGAGACGCACCGAGATTTGTGTCTGCAACAATGTGCTCCACACGGCATTACTGCGAGACGCACCGAGATTTGTGTCTGCAGCAATACAATGCTCCACACACGGCATTACTGGGAGACGCACCGAGATTTCTGCCTGCAGCCATATAGTGCCCCACCCACGGCATTACTGGGAGACGCACCGAGATTTCTGTCTGCAGCCATATACTGCCCGACATAAGGCATTACTGGGAGACGCACCGAGATTTGTGTCTGCAGCAATACAATGCTCAACACACGGCATTACTGGGAGACGCACCGAGATTTGTGTCTGCAGCAATACAATGCTCCACACACGGCATTACTGCGAGACGCACCGAGATTTGTGTCTGCAGCAATACAATACTCCACACACGGCATTACTGGGAGACGCACCGAGATTTCTGCCTGCAGCCATATAGTGCCCCACCCACGGCATTACTGGGAGACGCACCGAGATTTCTGTCTGCAGCCATATACTGCCCGACATAAGGCATTACTGGGAGACGCACCGAGATTTGTGTCTGCAGCAATACAATGCTCCACACACGGCATTACTGGGAGACGCACCGAGATTTGTGTTTGCAGCAACACAATGCTCAACACACGGCATAACTGGGAGACGCACCGAGATTGGTCTCTGCAGCAATACAATGCTCCACACATGGCATTACTGGGAGACGCACCGAGATTTGTCTCTGCAGCAATACAATGGTTCACACACGGCATTACTGGGAGACGCACCAAGATTCGTCTCTGCAGCAATACAATGCCCAACATACGGCATTACTGCGAGACGCACCGAGATTTGTCTCTGCAGCAATACAATGCTCAACACACGGCATTACTGGGAGACGCACCGAGATTTGTCTCTGCAGCAATGCAATGCTCCACACACGGCATTACTGGGAGACGCACCAAGATTGGTCTCTGCAGCAATACAATGCTCCACACACGGCATTACTGGGAGACGCACCGAGATTTGTGTCTGCAGCAACACAATGCTCCACACACGACATTACTGGGAGACGCACCGAGATTTGTGTCTGCAGCAATACAATGCTCCACCCACGGCATTACTGGGAGACGCACCGAGATTTGTGTCTGCAGCAACACAATGCTCAACACACGGCATTACTGGGAGACGCACCGAGATTTGTGTCTGCAGCAATACAATGCTCCACACACGGCATTACTGCGAGACGCACCGAGATTTGTCTCTGCAGCAATACAATGCTCAACAGACGGCATTACTGGGAGACGCACCGAGATTTCTGTCTGCAGCCATATACTGCCCCACACACGGCATTACTGCGAGACGCACCGAGATTTGTATGTGCAGCAATACAATGCTCCACACACGACATTACTGGGAGACGCACCGAGATTTGTGTCTGCAGCAATACAATGCTCCACACACGGCATTACTGGGAGACGCACCGAGATTTGTGTCTGCAGCAACACAATGCTCAACACACGGCATTACTGGGAGACGCACCGAGATTCGTGTCTGCAGCAATACAATGCTCCACACACGGCATTACTGGGAGACGCACCGAGATTTCTGCCTGCAGCCATATAGTGCCCCACAGACGGCATTACTGGGAGACGCACCGAGATTTATGCCTGCAGCCATATAGTGCCCCACAGACGGCATTACTGGGAGACGCACCGAGATTTTTCTCGGCAGCAATACAATGACCAACACACGGCATTACTGGGAGACGCACCGAGATTTGTGTGTGCAGCAATACAATGCTCAACACACGGCATTACTGGGAGACGCATCGAGATTTGTGTCTGCAGCAATACAATGCTCCACACACGGCATTACTGCGAGACGCACCGAGATTTGTCTCTGCAGCAATACAATGCTCCACACACGGCATTACTGGGAGACGCACCGAGATTTCTGTCTGCAGCCATATAGTGCCCCACCCACGGCATTACTGGGAGACATACCGAGATTTCTGCCTGCAGCCATATACTGCCCGACATAAGGCATTACTGGGAGACGCACCGAGATTTGTGTGTGCAGCAATACAATGCTCCACACACGGCATTACTGGGAGACGCACCGAGATTTGTGTCTGCAGCAACCCAATGCTCAACACACGGCATTACTGGGAGACGCACCGAGATTTGTCTCTGCAGCAATACAATGCTCCACACACGGCATTACTGGGAGACGCACCGAGATTTGTGTCTGCAGCAACACAATGCTCAACACACGGCATTACTGGGAGACGCACCGAGATTTGTCTCTGCAGCAATACAATGCTCCACACACGGCATTACTGGGAGACGCACCGAGATTTGTCTCTGCAGCAATACAATGCTCAACACACGGCATTACTGGGAGACGCACCAAGATTCGTCTCTGCAGCAATACAATGCCCAACATACGGTATTACTGCGAGACGCACCGAGATTTGTCTATGCAGCAATACAATGCTCAACACACGGCATTACTGGGAGACGCACCGAGATTTGTGTCTGCAGCAATACAATGCTCCACACACGGCATTACTGGGAGACGCACCGAGATTTGTGTCTGCAGCAATACAATGCTCCACACACGGCATTACTGGGAGACGCACCGAGATTTGTGTCTGCAGCAATACAATGCTCCACACACGGCATTACTGCGAGACGCACCGAGATTTGTATCTGCAGCAATACAATGCTCCACACACGGCATTACTGCGAGACGCACCGAGATTTTTATCTGCAGCAATACAATGCCCAACACACGGCATTACTGCGAGACGCACCGAGATTTGTCTCTGCAGCAACACAATGCTCAACACACGGCATTACTGGGAGACGCACCGAGATTCGTCTCTGCAGCAATACAATGCTCCCACACGGCATTACTGGGAGACGCACCGAGATTTGTCTCTGCAGCAATACAATGCTCCACACACGGCATTACTGGGAGACGCACCGAGATTTGTGTCTGCAGCAATACAATGCTCCACACACGGCATTACTGGGAGACGCACCGAGATTTGTCTCTGCAGCAATACAATGCTCCACACACGGCATTACTGCGAGACGCACCGAGATTTGTATCTGCAGCAATACAATGCTCCACACACGGCATTACTGGGAGACGCACCGAGATTTGTATCTGCAGCAATACAATGCTCCACACACGGCATTACTGCGAGACGCACCGAGATTTTTATCTGCAGCAATACAATGCCCAACACACGGCATTACTGCGAGACGCACCGAGATTTGTCTCTGCAGCAACACAATGCTCAACACACGGCATTACTGCGAGACGCACCGAGAATTGTGTGTGCAGCAATACAATGATAAATTATTGGGAAAATAATTCGCGCTAAATACATGTATTGTGTGCCATTTATGTGTTACTGGAAATTACAATAAGCAAATAGAAAAACAACAACAGCACGCTAACTTATGGCATTTGAAAAAAATGATCCTATTTTATGTTACAGCTGTGTAAATATTATGGTCGCAGTTTGAATAGGCGAAAAGTACTGTGCAGAGTTGTGTCCCTTGATTACTGGGAGGCGCACTCCTGGGAGACGCACCGCTACTGCCAGACGCACCGGCTGCGGCGCTGCAGTTATCCCCTTCTCAAGATATCTGTAGATGGAGTGCATAGTTGCCAGGTTCCTACAAATGGGCAAAATTTTACTGTTGTTACTATTTAAGTTTATAGCTAATAATAGCAATTTTTTATTACCCTTCATGAAAAATTCCTCATAGGATATATCTGCTGTAATAGGCCAAAAGTATGTGCAAATTTCAAACATTTGTGGGTAATCTACTTTCTTAAATTAATAACTTTCGGCTCTAATTTTTATTATCATAGATACCGGTAATATCCAACTATGCAGTGGGATAGTTTCAATATTTTCTCGGAATTAGTTATACGAACAGACTAACAGGAATATTAACAAACAACTTTACAATAAAAAACATGCTTTTGCATCATCGTTCAGATAATTTTTCCGAGTTAGCACAGATCCTATAGAAGACGAAAAAAAAAAACTCTTAAAAGATAGATGTTGGATAAACCTTAACACGAATACGGAAGAAATGCCCACACGGCAGAAGCAATTCCGCTGCAGTAAGAGCAGTTTCAACAGTCCAGTCTGTTAAGTGATCATCCAAACTGTTACAATTTTAATTGAAATGTGCGAAAATTTTGGTTAGCCAACAATATCTATATTTCAGAAATAAATGACATTTCCGTCTCATTTCACATGCTACCTTTGTTAAGACCGCGCACAGTAACAAAATAATCAGTGTATATAGAGGATCTCATAGCGCAAATATCCGAACAAATCCGACTCTGAAATCCTAGGCACTTACATTTACGAATATAGTGAATATTCGACCAATGAAAAGCTGAAATACTGGTGGATGTTGAAAACATTTACGTGCTGCATGGCAGCCTCATTCTTCGTGTGTTTGACGCTCTCTAATAAACTTTTTTGTCTGTTCGTGAAAAGTTGTATAAACAAAGCGATGATAGGTGATGGCATTAAATCCACAAGCTACGTTTATCTCGTTCCTACGAAGTAGGATGCCGATATTGGAACCAACAAACGAGATGGAACCCCTCACATTATTCTAGAAAACAAATAAGTGTACAATCTAGAATCCTTGCAAATTTCTTTAGTCAAATGATGCCGTCTTTTTAATATTTTGGAAGGGCCGTGAATTGTGAACAGTTAGTAATTTCCGGAAAAACGAAGACAAATGTCAGAAATCGACTGGAAAGTTAACATGCGCTGAAAGTGCCGAACAATATATGAAAATCGCCTCGGACGACGGTTACTCCCGCGACAGCGATCAGCATGTGCTGCTTGCGATAGTATCAGGTACTACGAGGTAAATTTGAGGTTCCGAATCCCTGCCCTCTGATTCTGGTTTTGATCGTCGAAGCTAAATATGGAAAATCGATTTTTTTGTAACGTTGCTGTGCTTTCGTTTTACCTTACCGGAATCTATTGCTGTAGTTGACGCGTTTTGACAAAAACCCAAGGTCTGAAATGAAATTAGTGAATCATATACTGATCGAGTGTATAGTTTTAGGATAGTAAGAGCAGCCACTTTAAAAGATGTTTTATGTGTTGTTTTGATCTCTTCTGGATTGCTAGTTTATTAACTTGTTATTGTTGGAATACTTAGAATTTTGTTTGATCGTCGCTATATAGCTGAAATATTTCTGAACGGGACGTTGAACCTTAATTCTCTCTCTCTCTCTCTCTCTCCCTCTCGCTCTCTCCCTCTCGCTCTCTCTCTCTCTCCTGTCTGTCTCACATTTTGAGGGAGCAGTTTTTTCGGTAGCATTTCTGAACCGTCTTTTCTTAGAGCACTGAAATTCCACACGGTATGTAATTCGTGGATTTTATTCTGAAATTTTAAGGAAATCTATTGAGAATAATAGAAAATTTACAATAATTTGCATGTTATTGTCAAAGCACACTGCCGTTGGGTTTGAAATATAACATTGGAATTGGTCTATATGACGTCATAATTTAACACGCAAAATTGGCAGGGCCAAATTCTTTTTGGTGAATTTCACGATAAAAAAAGATCAAATTACTTTTGTCGGAGCTTCTTTCAGTCAGAAGATGGATAAATTCTGACATTGTCTGGCTGAAAATGCGTTAGAGAAAACAATTGTAACAACTGTTCCGCTATATTGTAATAAAAAATTGTTCCCTCGAAATATGACACAGACTATATAACAAATGCAAACACGTTGTTGTAACTTAAAATTATGAAAGTATCAAAGACGAATTCTAAATTCATTAGATTAGAACGGCGGTTAAATGATAAACAAAGAAAAGCCAATATGACAGAAAATAGATGATGTTACCAACCAGACAATGAAGGAAAACACTTGTTTGAGGAATGCGACCACGATAAAAAAAGGACAAATTAAGAGGGGTGTAGCCTCTCTAAAAGGTCACAGATACAGACAGACATGCCTCATAAAGATACACACGTATACAGAGAGAATGAAAGTCAAGCTCACAAAAGTGAAGATGAAAGACACAGATGTATGCAAATTTTGAGCCCTGAATAATTAATGAGGTCCTTCCGTCTGACTGAATTGCAACGTCGCAGAATCTTTGTTACAAACTGGATAAAAAAATCACATTTGGAAAATATCCATCTCCGTATACCATGCAAGTGGAACGAAATACGTGTTGCCTGAACAAAAACACATTTTCTGATCAGCATAGGGTTTACTGATGTCATAGCTCTATAATTATTCCGTGGTCCATATTAGGAGAAGATCAACTGTATCTCTTTTGAGTTCAAATTTCATTGGCAATTCGAAGGAACTGAAAATTTCCCTTTTGAAAATCCATACAACCACCACTTGCCATATATGGAAATCACAAAGACATCAGAAAAATCTCCTATATTGATTGGCTGTATGACATCACGAGCGTTTACGGTTTGAACTAGATTCAAGATAGGTAAAATCTGGCATTCAACATTTGCACACGGTACGTGTGAAATTGATTTTGTAAAATAAAATTGAGAGTATAAAAGCGCGAGGATGATAGAACGACACACAATACACAGCAGACAAAACGACCCGACTGATCGACAACCTGCAGAGGAACCAATAAAGGGAAGGTGAGTTTGATACATTTACTGCTGAATGTTATAGCTTATGGCATATTGCTTAAAGATTTTCCCAAAAATGGGATATATCTTTAGAATTCGATTGTTGATCGTTGCACAATCCGTCATTCGTATTGGATACATACGCACATTTCATCAGCGCAGTTACTGAGCATTTAGTTCGCTTATAGGCCTCTCACAAACATGTAAGTTTCACTCGTGAACTGAGCAGTTGTTACACTTCAGATCAGAAACTGGAAATCACATTGAACTCAGCATTTTGAACATAATTGTTTTTATTGTTTAACACATTTGTGTTATCATGGAGCTGAAATGAGTGTCGGTGTATACAACCAGCTAAAATTTATTGATGATTTATCGACAAAATTGCGACGGTCCAAGGTCTCTTGCTCCATGCAGGAAATTCTGTCGTGACATGGTAAATAATCAGCGGAAACAATCTGCATGATGTTGTTGCAAACTCTAAGTGGTGATTAGATATAGAAAATACGAAACTTTAATACTCTACTCTCTGTAGTTAAAGAAGATAATTCGAAATAATTCGGTCAGCTACCGTAAAGTAGACATCTATACAGAAATGTAAGCTGAAAAATATTGAAACCGTTTGCTGACTTATTTCCTTGATTCTAGCCTGACAGCAAAAGAATTTTCGCCAGTTTCATCCGGAGCTGCGTTTTATTCAAGTATGATGTTGAACAATATTTTAACCACGTCAAACGTCAAACTTGGCAAAGCTAGATCCTATTCTCCATCAAGGACTAAGACATTGCCGTTCAGAACATCACCTAAAGAAAGCCTATATGTCAAAGAAGTTGAATGTCCCTTAAAATTTCGAAGAACTAACTAGCACTGCAATATATCATAAAATTGCGATCTAATAGCTCAAATCCTGCATACAACTGTGTTTTCAACCCTCAATACGTAGATATGTATTTATTTAACCCCTCCATTATTCCACCTCTTGGAATTCGTATGAAACCACACATGTAGTTGGTATTAAGCTTAGTCGAATCTCACCTAACACGCTCTTCAGTTTCACCATGGCAGTTAGCCAGATCAGAAGTAGATATTACAATGACAAAATGTAACAGACACGAGCCCTCTCGTGTATACCCAAGAATTTGGTCTATTGAGAGAAAAATACAGATCGCATCAAGGTATTTATACAGATTGTTCTAAAGATCTTTAGTTCAGAAATTAAAACCTGTCGACTTATAGTTAAAAGTTCCATTTTCACTGCCTAAGCCAAATCTCTATTTTTAGCTTTGGAAGGTATTGGGTCTACTATAGGAGGAAAATATGTCATATTTTCAGATTCACTGTCATGCCTTCAAGCGATTAAGAGTGGAAATTCAACACACCCCACTATTTTGAACATTCTAAAATTATATGACCGTAGATGTTTTTTGTTGGTTGCCCAGCCACGTTGACATCAAAGGAAATACTGAAGCTGAGGAAATAGCTAAGATAGCCCTAAATCTCTGTTAAAAACAATTTCTTGGATTTTTGCTCGAATGAGTTTAATTTTCTTTAAAATTCTTGAACAAAAAATCACACTTTTGTTCTCTATAGCAAAAGAAATTCAAGCACCTAACGAGTCTTTCCACATCAAACGGAATAGTTTTGAGAACTCTCCGGTTGTTCTTAGCAATTTGAAGCTGTGCTTGTTTTTTTTTATAAATATGCAGAAATGTTTATTTTTCTTATTTAAGAAAGTCTTGAATAAGTAAAAAGTGAGAGCCTCAAAAGAAATTATTTCTTACATTTTCTTAATTATTCTACATTTCCTTAATTTCATAAGAAAAATTTTCCCACTTTTTACTTATTTAAGACTTTTTTTGAATAAGAAAAATAAACATTTCTGCAAATTTACAAAAAGGAAGCAGAGTTTACAATTCCTAAGAACAGCCAAAAAGTTCTCCAAGTTATTCTATTTTATGTGAGAACATTTATTTGTCAGGTGCTCAGATTCACTGACTGTGCTATAGACACATGATAGAAAACAGAACTGTGATGAGAGTATTAATCTCATTCAAGCTTTTTTTATACTGTGATAATGTGGTTGATCCTGCTGGAATCCCATATAGCGATTTCAGACTCTCAATCTGTGCTTTTGTGAGAAAGCTGTTTCGTTCCTCATGGAATGCTGTAGATAATAACAAAGTTCATGAGTTTCGAAAAACTGTAGGATATATTCATCTGAGTAGAGAGACAGATTTCGATCAAGTCATGATCAGGCGATGTAGAATCGGCTATACCCGATGAACTCACGAACATTTACTAAAGAAAGGAACCAACCCCAAGATGTGTTCCATCTCACGAAGATATCACAGCGAAACATATTCTGATCTACTTTATAGATTTTAAGATTGTACGAGTTTCTTTTTATCAGGCAGCTACTTTGGGAGATCTTCTTGGAGAACCGTATTTAGGTTATTTGAGAGAAAACTTTTGGTTGCATAAGTTGTAATGTATGTACATGTTTTTGGTGTGTTGTTTTGATAACTTCTAGATTGTTGGGTTGTTGACTTGTTTTTTGTTGAAATACTTAGAATTTTGTTTGATTGTCGCTGTATAGCTGAATACTGCTGAAGGCGACGTTAAACCTCAATTGTCTCTCTCGTTTAACGCCCTAAAAGATTCTGAAACGTGACCTCGAAATCAGTCTGTTACTGGTATATTAATATTAATTTTCTCTTTCCACTCTTGGACCGAGTGGTGGATTGAGTGGGCTACCTATCATTGTCCAGTCAACAGCATTTGACGTACCGTATTCAAATCAGATCTCTACACACATATTATACAGAAATGTCAATTTAGTTGCATTCACTACGTAGCTACGAGAATGATATCTTATCTTGTGTTGAAAAGCATCCATTTGTAATAGAGGAGGGCAACAGAAATGCTTATATCATCGCCATTCAATGAGAAGCGTCTGACTATTTTAATATGTCAACTACCATATGTAATAACCTGAAATTCAAGAGAGATGGATAATACGAAAAGTGTAATGCTGTGTTCCTAATACTGTAGTTCAAAATGATAATCCGAGTCAGCTACTGCAGAGATCCAGAAATAAAGGTAGACTCTATAACATGGGAAACATTTCCTTGATTCTAACCTGCTGCATAGTTGTCAGTCGTTCATAAACCGAAACTCAGTCAGTGTTTGACTGTGTACATAATCGAGTTTTGCGATAGAAGGGGAGTAGTATAGTCTACGGAAAAAAGGTAACATTCACCCCATTGCACTTAAACTTGAGGGATAACTCTTGATTTCCCTAAAGAATCCGACAGGGGGCGCCACCAGCTCAAGGCATGTACTGACATGTTATGGATTGCATCAGCCTTGGCTGTGTGCCAAGCGTTGACCACTATAGTTCGGTTAACCTTTGACCTTGTATTCCTCCGCGGTGATGCGGTCATGTCTGGCGGTGATGCGGTCGCCTCCGCGGAGAAAAAGTAGTCCCCAGAATTCAAACACGCTGCATGGTCCGATGGGGTCGAGTGAGGTATCAAAGTGAAGCATTCGTAAAGGGGCATCTGATGGGCTGGGTGCGGGTTTGAAATAAAAATGTCTCACATTTTGAGGGAGCAGTTTTTTCGGTAGCATTTCTGAACCGTCTTTTCTTAGAGCACTGAAATTCCACACGGTATGTAATTCGTGGATTTTATTCTGAAATTTTAAGGAAATCTATTGAGAATAATAGAAAATTTACAATAATTTGCATGTTATTGTCAAAGCACACTGCCGTTGGGTTTGAAATATAACATTGGAATTGGTCTATATGACGTCATATAATTTAACACGCAAAATTGGCAGGGCCAAATTCTTTTTGGTGAATTTCACGATAAAAAAAGATCAAATTACTTTTGTCGGAGCTTCTTTCAGTCAGAAGATGGATAAATTCTGACATTGTCTGGCTGAAAATGCGTTAGAGAAAACAATTGTAACAACTGTTCCGCTATATTGTAATAAAAAATTGTTCCCTCGAAATATGACACAGACTATATAACAAATGCAAACACGTTGTTGTAACTTAAAATTATGAAAGTATCAAAGACGAATTCTAAATTCATTAGATTAGAACGGCGGTTAAATGATAAACAAAGAAAAGCCAATATGACAGAAAATAGATGATGTTACCAACCAGACAATGAAGGAAAACACTTGTTTGAGGAATGCGACCACGATAAAAAAAGGACAAATTAAGAGGGGTGTAGCCTCTCTAAAAGGTCACAGATACAGACAGACATGCCTCATAAAGATACACACGTATACAGAGAGAATGAAAGTCAAGCTCACAAAAGTGAAGATGAAAGACACAGATGTATGCAAATTTTGAGCCCTGAATAATTAATGAGGTCCTTCCGTCTGACTGAATTGCAACGTCGCAGAATCTTTGTTACAAACTGGATAAAAAAATCACATTTGGAAAATATCCATCTCCGTATACCATGCAAGTGGAACGAAATACGTGTTGCCTGAACAAAAACACATTTTCTGATCAGCATAGGGTTTACTGATGTCATAGCTCTATAATTATTCCGTGGTCCATATTAGGAGAAGATCAACTGTATCTCTTTTGAGTTCAAATTTCATTGGCAATTCGAAGGAACTGAAAATTTCCCTTTTGAAAATCCATACAACCACCACTTGCCATATATGGAAATCACAAAGACATCAGAAAAATCTCCTATCTTGATTGGCTGTATGACATCACGAGCGTTTACGGTTTGAACTAGATTCAAGATAGGTAAAATCTGGCATTCAACATTTGCACACGGTACGTGTGAAATTGATTTTGTAAAATAAAATTGAGAGTATAAAAGCGCGAGGATGATAGAACGACACACAATACACAGCAGACAAAACGACCCGACTGATCGACAACCTGCAGAGGAACCAATAAAGGGAAGGTGAGTTTGATACATTTACTGCTGAATGTTATAGCTTATGGCATATTGCTTAAAGATTTTCCCAAAAATGGGATATATCTTTAGAATTCGATTGTTGATCGTTGCACAATCCGTCATTCGTATTGGATACATACGCACATTTCATCAGCGCAGTTACTGAGCATTTAGTTCGCTTATAGGCCTCTCACAAACATGTAAGTTTCACTCGTGAACTGAGCAGTTGTTACACTTCAGATCAGAAACTGGAAATCACATTGAACTCAGCATTTTGAACATAATTGTTTTTATTGTTTAACACATTTGTGTTATCATGGAGCTGAAATGAGTGTCGGTGTATACAACCAGCTAAAATTTATTGATGATTTATCGACAAAATTGCGACGGTCCAACGTCTCTTGCTCCATGCAGGAAATTCTGTCGTGACATGGTAAATAATCAGCGGAAACAATCTGCATGATGTTGTTGCAAACTCTAAGTGGTGATTAGATATAGAAAATACGAAACTTTAATACTCTACTCTCTGTAGTTAAAGAAGATAATTCGAAATAATTCGGTCAGCTACCGTAAAGTAGACATCTATACAGAAATGTAAGCTGAAAAATATTGAAACCGTTTGCTGACTTATTTCCTTGATTCTAGCCTGACAGCAAAAGAATTTTCGCCAGTTTCATCCGGAGCTGCGTTTTATTCAAGTATGATGTTGAACAATATTTTAACCACGTCAAACGTCAAACTTGGCAAAGCTAGATCCTATTCTCCATCAAGGACTAAGACATTGCCGTTCAGAACATCACCTAAAGAAAGCCTATATGTCAAAGAAGTTGAATGTCCCTTAAAATTTCGAAGAACTAACTAGCACTGCAATATATCATAAAATTGCGATCTAATAGCTCAAATCCTGCATACAACTGTGTTTTCAACCCTCAATACGTAGATATGTATTTATTTAACCCCTCCATTATTCCACCTCTTGGAATTCGTATGAAACCACACATGTAGTTGGTATTAAGCTTAGTCGAATCTCACCTAACACGCTCTTCAGTTTCACCATGGCAGTTAGCCAGATCAGAAGTAGATATTACAATGACAAAATGTAACAGACACGAGCCCTCTCGTGTATACCCAAGAATTTGGTCTATTGAGAGAAAAATACAGATCGCATCAAGGTATTTATACAGATTGTTCTAAAGATCTTTAGTTCAGAAATTAAAACCTGTCGACTTATAGTTAAAAGTTCCATTTTCACTGCCTAAGCCAAATCTCTATTTTTAGCTTTGGAAGGTATTGGGTCTACTATAGGAGGAAAATATGTCATATTTTCAGATTCACTGTCATGCCTTCAAGCGATTAAGAGTGGAAATTCAACACACCCCACTATTTTGAACTAAAATTATATGACCGTAGATTTCATCAACAGATTGATGTTTTTTGTTGGTTGCCCAGCCACGTTGACATCAAAGGAAATACTGAAGCTGAGGAAATAGCTAAGATAGCCCTAAATCTCTGTTAAAAACAATTTCTTGGATTTTTGCTCGAATGAGTTTAATTTTCTTTAAAATTCTTGAACAAAAAATCACACTTTTGTTCTCTATAGCAAAAGAAATTCAAGCACCTAACGAGTCTTTCCACATCAAACGGAATAGTTTTGAGAACTCTCCGGTTGTTCTTAGCAATTTGAAGCTGTGCTTGTTTTTTTTTATAAATATGCAGAAATGTTTATTTTTCTTATTTAAGAAAGTCTTGAATAAGTAAAAAGTGAGAGCCTCAAAAGAAATTATTTCTTACATTTTCTTAATTATTCTACATTTCCTTAATTTCATAAGAAAAAATTTCCCACTTTTTACTTATTTAAGACTTTTTTTGAATAAGAAAAATAAACATTTCTGCAAATTTACAAAAAGGAAGCAGAGTTTACAATTCCTAAGAACAGCCAAAAAGTTCTCCAAGTTATTCTATTTTATGTGAGAACATTTATTTGTCAGGTGCTCAGATTCACTGACTGTGCTATAGACACATGATAGAAAACAGAACTGTGATGAGAGTATTAATCTCATTCAAGCTTTTTTTATACTGTGATAATGTGGTTGATCCTGCTGGAATCCCATATAGCGATTTCAGACTCTCAATCTGTGCTTTTGTGAGAAAGCTGTTTCGTTCCTCATGGAATGCTGTAGATAATAACAAAGTTCATGAGTTTCGAAAAACTGTAGGATATATTCATCTGAGTAGAGAGACAGATTTCGATCAAGTCATGATCAGGCGATGTAGAATCGGCTATACCCGATGAACTCACGAACATTTACTAAAGAAAGGAACCAACCCCAAGATGTGTTCCATCTCACGAAGATATCACAGCGAAACATATTCTGATCTACTTTATAGATTTTAAGATTGTACGAGTTTCTTTTTATCAGGCAGCTACTTTGGGAGATCTTCTTGGAGAACCGTATTTAGGTTATTTGAGAGAAAACTTTTGGTTGCATAAGTTGTAATGTATGTACATGTTTTTGGTGTGTTGTTTTGATAACTTCTAGATTGTTGGGTTGTTGACTTGTTTTTTGTTGAAATACTTAGAATTTTGTTTGATTGTCGCTGTATAGCTGAATACTGCTGAAGGCGACGTTAAACCTCAATTGTCTCTCTCGTTTAACGCCCTAAAAGATTCTGAAACGTGACCTCGAAATCAGTCTGTTACTGGTATATTAATATTAATTTTCTCTTTCCACTCTTGGACCGAGTGGTGGATTGAGTGGGCTACCTATCATTGTCCAGTCAACAGCATTTGACGTACCGTATTCAAATCAGATCTCTACACACATATTATACAGAAATGTCAATTTAGTTGCATTCACTACGTAGCTACGAGAATGATATCTTATCTTGTGTTGAAAAGCATCCATTTGTAATAGAGGAGAGCAACAGAAATGCTTATATCATCGCCATTCAATGAGAAGCGTCTGACTATTTTAATATGTCAACTACCATATGTAATAACCTGAAATTCAAGAGAGATGGATAATACGAAAAGTGTAATGCTGTGTTCCTAATAGTTCAAAATGATAATCCGAGTCAGCTACTGCAGAGATCCAGAAATAAAGGTAGACTCTATAACATGGGAAACATTTCCTTGATTCTAACCTGCTGCATAGTTGTCAGTCGTTCATAAACCGAAACTCAGTCAGTGTTTGACTGTGTACATAATCGAGTTTTGCGATAGAAGGGGAGTAGTATAGTCTACGGAAAAAAGGTAACATTCACCCCATTGCACTTAAACTTGAGGGATAACTCTTGATTTCCCTAAAGAATCCGACAGGGGGCGCCACCAGCTCAAGGCATGTACTGACATGTTATGGATTGCATCAGCCTTGGCTGTGTGCCAAGCGTTGACCACTATAGTTCGGTTAACCTTTGACCTTGTATTCCTCCGCGGTGATGCGGTCATGTCTGGCGGTGATGCGGTCGCCTCCGCGGAGAAAAAGTAGTCCCCAGAATTCCAACACGCTGCATGGTCCGATGGGGTCGAGTGAGGTATCAAAGTGAAGCATTCGTAAAGGGGCATCTGATGGGCTGGGTGCGGGTTTGAAATAGCGTCATTCTGCGCATGCGCGATGGACCAAGTGTATGGAAATACACGTTTTGGGGTCTAGGGGAGCCACTAATGGTCCAATTGGGTCATATGAGGTATCCATGTGAAGCATTCGTAAAGGGGCATCTGATGGGCTGGGTGCGGGGTTGAAATAGCGGCATTCTGCGCATGCGCGGTGGACCAAGGGTATGGAAATAGACGTTTTCGGGTCTTTGTGGGCCACTAGTGGTCCTATGGAGTCGAGTGAGGCATCAATGTGAAGCACACATGAGGGGGCATCCGACAGATGGGTGTGGGGTTAGAATATCGGCATTCTGCGCATGCGCAGACAGAGAATTGTGGGAAAAGGTTATGGAAATAGACGTTTTGGCAGCTAGGGGGGCCCCTAATGGACCGACAGAGTCGTATGAGGTATCAATGTGAAGCACACATGAGGGGGCATCTGACAGGACTAGTGGCTCGGGCGTTGTCACCATTCTGTGCATGCGCAGACAGGGAATTGTGGGAAAAGGGTATGGAAATAGACGTTTTGGGATCTAGGGGAGCCACTATTCGGCCGATTGAGTCGAGTAAGGTATCAATGTGAAACCTATGTGAGGGGGCATCTGATGGACTGGGTGTGGAGTTGAAATAGCGGCATTCTGCGCATGCGCAGTAGACCAAGGGTATGAAAATAGACGTTTTCGGGTCTAGGTGAGCCCCTAATGGGTCGATAGAGTCGTATGAGGTATCATTGTGAAGCACACATGAGGGGGCATCCGCCTGGATTAGTGTCTCGTCCGTTGTCACCAGTCTGCGCATGCGCAGACAGGGAATTGTGGGAAAAGGGTATGGAAATAGACGTTTTGGGATCTAGGTAAGCCCCTAATGGGTCGATGGAGTCGTATGAGGTATCAATGTGAAGCACACATGAGGGGGCATCTGACTGGACTAGTGGCTCGGGCGTTGTCACCATTCTGCGCATGCGCAGACAGGGAATTGTGGGAAAAGGGTATGGAAATAGACGTTTTGGGATCTAGGGGAGCCCCTAATGCTAATGGGCCGATAGAGTCGTATGAGGCATCACTGTGAAGCATTCGTAGGGGCATCCGCCTGGGCTAGTGGATCGGGCGTTGTCAACACTCTGCGCATGCGCAAACAGGGAATTGTGGGAAAAGGGTATGGAAATAGACGTTTTGGGGTCTGGGTGGGCCACTATTGATCCTATGGAGTCATATGAGGTATCAATGTGAAGCATTCGCAAAGGAGTATCCACCTGGACTAGTGTATCGGCCGTTGTCAACATTCTGCGCATGCACAGACAGGGAATTGTGGGAAAAGGGTATTAGAATGGACATTTTGGGATCTATTTGGGCCCATGGTCGTCCGATGCGGTCGAGTGAGGTATCGTTGTAAAAGATACGTGAGGGGGCATCCGCCTGGACTAGTATGACGTGGAACTGACGTCATCCTGCGCATGTGCAGTAGACAAAGTGTATGGAAATAGACGTTTTAGGATCTAGGTGGGTCCCTAGTGGTCCGACGGAGTTGAGTGAGGTATCAATGTAAAGCAGTTGTGAAGGAGCACCCAGTCATGGGTGGGTGCATGTAAAATTAGGATTTTTTTCCGAAAATATAAAAGCGGAACGCGGACTTTACCCCTAAAATAGTGGAAAACACCTATCAACCCTAGCCAAAAGGGCTAATATCGGTCCCCGAGCTTATTGGGACCTGCCTATCAAGTCAATGGGGTGTGTGCATGTAAACTTAGGATTTTGCCCCGAAAATATAAAAAGCGGAACGCGGACTTTACCCGTAAAATAGGAGAAAATACCTATCAACCCTATCCCAATTTCGGAGCTCCAAGAGCTCCGGAGCTCCGAGTTCCAAGAGCTCCACAGATCCGAGTTCCAAGAGCTCCGGAGCTCCGAGTTTCAAGAGCTCCGGAGCTCCGAGTTCCAAGAGCTCTGGAGCTCCGACGCCACCACCGGGCGTTGACGGGCGAGTGAGTAAGTGTGAGTGAGTGAGTGAGTGAGTGAGTGAGTGAGTGAGTGAGTGAGTGGGTGGCTGGGTGAGTGAGTGAGTGAGTGAGTGAGGCGTGCACAACGCCCGAGAGGCGTCCCCAACGCCCGTCTTAATGCATGGACGCACTAACGACGGTGAGAGAGTGAGTGAGTGGGATCCTACTGGACTAATGTAACGTCCGTTTTCATCATTTTGCGCAGGCCGTCGTATATAAAGCAGGCATTTTGGGGATTCGTGGAGGTTTGTTGAGTGGTTGACCATCCTTGGTCAAATGGACCGTGTGGGATATGAGTGTGAAGCTCTCGTAGGAAAAGTGGAAACTGCCCCTCAATTGTGGGGCGCTCACTTCCGCTTGTGTGGGGCGCGCCCTCAGCCAATCAGTGTCGAGTATTTTGACTCGGTGCATTATAGGACATATCCAAGATGGCGGCGTCTGCCTTCTGGTTCAAGATGGCGGCACGGCCGGTGTCGAAAACTGACCATTTTGTCGGAATATGGTCATCTGGTGTCGAAAACTGGACCCTGTATGCCTGTACCCTATAGCCCATCGTCCAATATATATGGAATGATGAGGGACACGACCTAATCTCTATATGAACAGACACCATCACACACCAATACCACCACACACACACACACACACCACCAACACCACCACAAACGCCACCACCAACCCCACCAACGCCACCACCAACGCTACCAACGCCACCACCGGGCCGGGCATTGACGGGCGTCAACGCCCGGTGGTGGTGGTAGCTCCCGTGTGGAAGAGCTCTTGGATCGGAGCTCTCGGAGCTCGAAGCTTGCGGCGCTCGGAAATGACGTCATCGCAGGCATGCGCGTGTACCTGTGCTGCACCCTGTACCCTATAGCCCGTAGGGAATAGGGTTCACCAGGGTGCGGGTGCAGCTCAGGTACACGCGCATGCCTGCGATGACGTCATTTCCGAGCGCCGCAAGCTTTAAGCTCCGAGAGCTCCGATCCAAGAGCTCTGCCACACGGGAGCTACCACCACCACGCGGTGACGCCCGTCAACGCCCGGTGGTGGCGTTGGTGGTGGCGTTGGTGGCGTTGATGGTGGCGTTGGTGGCGTTGGTGGTGGCTTGAAACTCGGAGCTCCGGAGCTCTTGGAACTCGGAGCTCCGGAGCTCTTGGAGCTCCGACATTGGGATAGGGTTGATAGATGTTTTCCCCTATTTTACGGGTAAAGTCCGCGTTCCGCTTTTTATATTTTCGGGGCAAAATCCTAAGTTTACATGCATCCACCCCATTGACTTGATAGGCAGGTCCCAATAAGCCCGGGGACCGATATTAGCCCTTTTGGCTAGGGTTGATAGGTGTTTTCCACTATTTTAGGGGTAAAGTCCGTGTTCCGCTTTTATATTTTCCGAAAAAATCCTAATTTTACATGCACCCACCCATGACTGGATGCTCCTTCACAACTGCTTTACATTGATACCTCACTCAACTCCATCGGACCACTAGGGACCCACCTAGACCCTAAAACGTCTATTTCCATACACTTTGTCTAGTGCGCATGCGCAGGATGACGTCAGTTCCACCTCATACTAGTCCAGCCCCCTCACGCATCCTTTACAACGATACCTCACTCGACCGCATCGGGCGACCAGGGGCCCAAATAGATCCCAAAATGTCCATTCCAATACCCTTTTCCCACAATTCCCTGTCTGCGCATGCGCAGAATGTTGATAACGGCCGATACACTAGTCCAGGTGGATACTCCTTTGCGAATGCTTCACATTGATACCTCATACGACTCCATAGGACCAATAGTGGCCCACCCAGACCCCAAAGCGTCTATTTCCATACCCTTTTCCTACAATTCCCTGTTTGCGCATGCGCAGAGTGTTGACAACGCCCGAGCCACTAGTCCAGGCGGATGCCCCTTTACGAATGCTTCACAGTGATACCTCATACGACTCTATCGGCCCATTAGGGGCTCCCCTAGATCTCAAAACGTCTATTTCCATACCCTTTTCCCACAATTCCCTGTCTGCGCATGCGCAGAATGGTGACAACGCCCGAGACACTAGTCCAGTCAGATGCCCCCTCATGTGTGCTTCACATTGATACCTCATACGACTCCATCGACCCATTAGGGGCTTACCTAGATCCCAAAACGTCTATCTCCATACCCTTTTCCCAAAATTCCCTGTCTACGCATGCGCAGACTGGTGACAACGACCGAGACACTACCCCAGCCGGATGCCCCCTCATGTGTGCTTCACAATGATACCTCATACGACTCTATCGGCTCATTAGGGGCTCACCTAGACCCGAAAACGTCTATTTTCATACCCTTGGTCTACTGCGCATGCGCAGAATGCCGCTATTTCAACTCCACACCCAGTCCATCAGATGCCCCCTCACATAGGTTTCACATTGGTATCTTACTCGACTCAATCGGCCGAATAGTGGATCCCCTAGATCCCAAAAAAGTCGATTTCCATACCCTTTTCCCACAATTCCCTGTCTGCGCATGTGCAGAATGCTGACAACGCCCGAGCCACTAGTCCAGTTAGATGCCCCCTCATGTGTGCTTCACATTGATACCTCATACGACTCTGTCGGCCCATTAGGGGCTCCCCTAGCTCCTAAAACGTCTATTTCCATACCCTTTTCCCACAATTCCCTGTCTGCGCATGCGCAGAATGCCGATATTCCAACCCCACACCCACCTGTCGGATGCCCCCTCATGTGTGCTTCACATTGATACCTCACTCGACTCCATAAGACCACTAGTGGCCCACAAAGACCCGAAAACGTCTATTTCCATACCCTTGGTCCAACGCGCATGCGCAGAATGCCGATATTTCAACCCCGCACCCAGCCAATCAGATGCCCCTTTACGAATGCTTCACATGGATACCTCATATGACCCAACTGGACCATTAGTGGCTCCCCTAGACCCCAAAACGTGTATTTCCATACCCTTGGTCCACCGCGCATGCGCAGAATGACGCTATTTCAACCCCGCACCCAGCCAATCAGATGCCCCTTTACGAATGCTTCACTTTGATACCTCATACGACCCCATCGGACCATGCAGCGTGTTTGAATTCTGGGGACTACTTTTTCTCCGCGGAGGCGACCGCATCACCGCCAGACATGACCGCACCACCGCGGAGGAATACAAGGTCAAAGGTTAACCGAACTATAGAGGTCAATACTTGGCACACAGCCAAGGCTGATGCAATCCATAACATGTCAGTACATGCCTTGAGCTGGCATCTGTTTTGGGGTCTAGGTGGGCCACGCGTGAGCCGATGGGGCCGAGTGAGGTATCCATGTGAAGCCTTCGTGAAGGGGCATCCGAGGGGCGGGGTGTGGCCTGGCGGCACTAACGTCATTCTGCGCTTGCGCAAGCAGGAATTGTGGGAAAAGGGTATGGAAATAGACATTTTGGGGTCTAGGTGAGCCCCTAATGATCCTATGGTGTCGTATGAGGTCTTCTGTTGAAGCTATCGTGAGAGAGCATGCGCCTGGACTAGTGTGTCGTTCCCATTCTGCGCATGCGCAGACAGGGAATTGTGGGAAAAGGGTATGGACATAGACGTTTTGGGGTCTAGGTAGGCCCCTAATGGTCCGATGGGGTCGAGTGAGGTATCAATCTGAAGCATTCGTGAAGCAGCATCCGACTGGGTGGATGTGACGTAACATTGACGTCATTCTGCGCATGCGCAGTAGTCCAAGACTATGGAAATGACATTGTGGCGCCGACATGGGTCACTATAGGTCCGATGGAGTTGAGTGAGGTCTTATGTTGAAGCTCTCGTGCATCCGACTGGACTCATGATTCGTCCGTGTTCAAGAGTCTGTGCATGCGCAGTCTGGTCGTAGTATAGAAAGCAGGAATTTTGGGGGAGCGTGGGGGTGTGTTTGACCCACCCCTTTGGGTCCATGGTTGTGGTTGGGTGGTGTGGGTTGTTCGCACAGACGTCACTCGTGTACCGATTGAATCGTATGAGGTATCAATGTGAAGCATTCGTGAAGGGGCATCTGATGGGGTGGGTGTGGGGTTGAAATATCGTCATTCTGCGCATGCGTGGTAGACCAAGGGTATGGAAATAGACGTTTTGTGGTCTAGGTCCGATGGAGTCGTATGAGGTATCAATGTGAAGCCTATGTGAGGGGGCATCCGCCTGGACTAGGGTCTCGGTCGTTGTCCACATTCTGCGCATGCGCAGACAGGGAATTGTGAGAAAAGGGTATGGAAATAGACGTTTTGGGGTCTAGGTGGGCCACGCATGCGCAGTCTGGTCGTAGTATAGAAAGCAGGCATTTTGGGGAAGCGTGGGGGTGTGTCTGACCCACCACTATGGGTCCATGGTTGTGGTTGGGTGGTGTGGGTTGTTCGCACAAACGTCACTACTTTACCGATTGGATCGTATGAGGTATCAATGTGAAGCATTCGTGAAGGGGCATCTGATGGGGTGGGAGTGGGATTGAAATATCGTCATTCTGCGCATGCGCGGTAGACCAAGTGTATGGAAATAGACGTTTTGGGGTCTAGGTGGGTCACTATTGGTCCGATGGAGTCGTATGAGGTATCAATTTGAAGCCTATATGAGGGGGCATCCGCCTGGACTAGGGTTTCGGTCGTTGTCCACATATTACGCATGCGCAGACAGGGAATTGTGATTAAAGGGTATGCAAATAGACGTTGTGGGGTCTAGGTGGGCCACGCGTGGGCCGATGGGGCCGAGTGAGGTATCCATGTGAAGCCTTCGTGAAGGGGCATCCGAGGGGAGGGGTGTGGCCTGGCACTAATGTCATTCTGCGCTTGCGCAAGCAGGAATTGTGGGAAAAGGGTATGGAAATAGACATTTTGGGATCTAGGTGAGCCCTTAATGATCCTATGGTGTCGTATGAGGTCTTCTGTTGAAGCTCTCGTGAGAGACCATGCGCCTGGAATAGTGTGTGTCGTTTCCATTCTGCGCATGCGCAGACAGGGAATTATGGGAAAAGGGTATGGACATAGACGTTTTGAGGTCTAGGTAGGCCCCTAATGGTCCGATGGGGTCGAGCGAGGTATCAATCTGAAGCATTCGTGAAGCAGCATTCGACTGGGCGGATGTGACGTAACACTGACGTCATTCTGCGCATGCGCAGTAGTCCAAGACTATAGAAATAGACATTGTGGCGCCGACATGGGTCACTATAGGTCCGATGGAGTTGAGTGAGGTCTTATGTTGAAGCTCTCGTGAAGCAGCATCCGACTGTACTCATGATTCGTCCGTGTTCAAGAGTCTGTGCATGCGCAGTCTGGTCGTAGTATAGAAAGCAGGCATTTTGGGGAAGCGTGAGGGTGTGTTTGACCCACCACTATGGGTCCATGATTGTGGTTGGGTGGTGTGGGTTGTTCGCACAGACGTCACTTCCGGTTTCACTAAAACTACCTCCGGACCCAGAAGAGTTCCAATGTTCCCTTACACATAGGGTCCGAATTTTCAACATCCAAGTTTTCCCCGGCCCGGCCGCAGCGAGCGCGCGGGTTACTCCGACCGCACGCGCGTGCGCGGGGGTTAAAGGAAAGTTTCGAAAGTGTGCAAGGGCACTATATCACATCGGGGTATATTTTTCATCCAAGTATAGCGGAAAGCGGTTGTCGTGAATAACAACAAGTTCAGCAATGTTTATACAGTTTATTATCCCCAATGTTACATCATACCCAGAATGGGAGAGCCGCCCTGAGTATGTTTAGTATGTTCACAGCAAAATAATTTGAAATATCAAACACCATGTTTTATTATTTAACGCACCGTCACACCGTCATTTAATGTTTACTGAGCTCAAGTCAACGATCAGCATGTAGACAAAGAGAGTATATACGGCATGTTATGCTATTCATCAGTGCAAGGGTGACGCATTCAGCCGATGGGGGTGGTCGATCAGCTTGGTAACGAAGAACGTAACATCGGTGACCCTCTCTACGACCCATTGTGCGTTGGGGCGTTGACGATGTGCCCATCTCAATGGATCCACGGTGTCCAGTTTCTCCAGCATCGTCTCTAGCGACGCCCGGTTAATGATGGCCAAGGGCTGGTCAAACACATGGCTGTTATTACTGGCATAATAATACCGTAACTGGTCCGTCTCTTTGTGACGTAAGATGTACCCGAAAGCGACATTCAATTTGAAGAACGTAGCTTGGTCATTGAAGATGACTTCCACGTAGCTGCGTAGAAGGGTGAGGTCGGTGAGTGGGAAATTGTAGATATTTGCAATAGGGCGATCACGGCGGAAAACGTGCCGTATCATGGGCCATTGGCGCCGATAGATGTCACTCACTGGATGGGCGTCTTGTAACAGATCGCTAGGAACATCCACTGCATCTTCCAGAAAATGTTCGATGTCGTCAGGCGTATGACTAGCATCAATAATGCTAGGGACTGGCTGGATATCTAGACTCTTCTGAATTGTGGATACAGGCGGGCTCTCCGTGATCGCATCACCAGTGGCATTCGTCTCCCCGGGCTCATCTTCACTGGGTCTGACCCTCCTGGGTTCCACTTTAGTGGGAAGTTGTCGCCCAACACGTAGAGACGGGGCATGAATCAAACGCTGATGCCGTCTTAACTGACTGGGTCGTTTGAAGAGTTGACCACATTCATTACATTGTTCCGTCGCGCCCTCGTGGAATGAGCGTACGTGGCGCAGTAAAGGATCTTCCCGAATAAATGACCGTGCGCAGGTTATACAAGTATACCGTGCGCCGTTGTGGATGGAGGATTCGTGCCGTCGCAAATCTTCTGGGCGAGTAAACTGCTTCTGGCAAGTTGAGCAAGTGAACATCTTGGTGCGGTTTCGTATAGGTCTTCTCCGCCATGATATCTACCCCCATGTGTTTAGTGATTATGTTTTCAACCATGGGCAGATCACATATATCGGCCACATGCTGCATCTCATCAACGATATGGATACGGTGCTGCAGAAGCTTAGCTCGGTGGGATGGCTCCATGACTGTTGGCTCCACTGGTAAGGCAAGTAGCTCCTCTCATCAGATAGGCTCGGGCTGGTGAAGTTCAGGCAAGTAGCTCCTCTCGTCAGATAGGCTCAGGCTGGTCGGGCAGGCTCAGGCTGGTCAGGTCAAGCAGGCCAATGAATGCAGCAATGCCCTAAAAATTCCCACTTTTATAGACCTACATAGAAGTACCCGGATGCAGGCGCGGACGACACCGAAAAAAATACCCACAGTCAACTCGCCACATAAGGTCGCCCCCTCAACACCCGCATACATACACGGATGACGGACGTCACCGAAAAGACACGGACTTTACCGCAAAGACACGCACGTGACCGAAAAGACACGGACGTCACCGAAAAGACACAGACGTCAGCGAAATTCTGGGGAAAACCCCACAGACAGGTCAGTACATGCATTCCTATCATGTTTCGTACTGGTTCCTCCATCGTGGATATGCTGTGATGGAGGGGCTAATAAAAGGATTGACCTGTAATGTTAGTTGTTGCTCTCTTTTTTCGACTAACCAATCAGAATAGTACGTATCACGGACTACACCCGTAGAGCTACGTATAGGCGCGCATGTGCGACGTGGTCTATAAAACACGTCCCTCTGGATCCCACACCCCCATTCCCACGGTTGCAGAGCGATGACGGACTCCCATCCCTATGCGACTCGCATTTTACAGCATGCGACCGTGGTTAATTCGCTCTCGGGTTACCGGGCAGTGGTTCGGTCCATGTTTGCAGATGGCGACGACAACGAGGGGCGACGCCAGATCCTGAAAGAGTTCACAGAAGCGGTCCTCGACAGAGTGCACTCGATGGAGAGATGTGCCATCACTCACCACTACTGGACTATGACAGCCATCCTTGATGCTCGGGCTATGGACCA
This sequence comes from Hanleya hanleyi, assembly GCA_036873755.1. Lineage (NCBI taxonomy): Eukaryota > Metazoa > Mollusca > Polyplacophora > Lepidopleurida > Hanleyidae > Hanleya > Hanleya hanleyi. The sequence goes on from JAVTVY010024235.1 coordinate 35,448, forward strand.
CGAGCGCTCACGCCGCAACCAACGACGGCTGGTTGGCCTAGTAATGGTCTGTGCCCTATTGACCCTGACGCTGTGGCAATGACAGTGGGACCTGACCATAAATACGAGGGTCAGACACAGTGTGTCATTCACCGATCGTCATTGGGTCAACCATGTCACCTAGGGGCCTGACCATAAATACGAGAGACAGTCAGAGTGTGTGTCATTCACCGTTCATCATTGGGTGAACCATGTCACCAGTTATACGAGCCATCCTTCCCTTACATCCCGGGTGGGGTTACACGTCTATCAAGATAAAGTCACCCTCGTGGAAGACCGTGGAGATGTTGCTGGTCGCGCGCTGAGATCCGTATCGAATACGGTTACGCTACACCGTGACGGCTGGACCAAAATTAAACGGGTGTTGAGTGGTGAGCTCGACGGAAACCTCATCCACATAGGCAATGCCATCTACGTACACCGTGGACCCTTCTTCCAACGCCTGGGCCGTTACCAAGACCCTACGCGAGGCTTCACCCTAGACCCCGATCTGTGGACAGCCTTCGAGAAAGTGGTGCCTATTGTGGACCAGCTGTTTACACCGGACGAGTGGAGTGGGCTCGTGCCCTGAGAGAAGCGGCGGCAGAACCCAACGAACAAATTTCTAGCAATGAAGCGGAGGCAGACGACGATGCCACTGATTACCCGGCTAGACATGAACACCCGGTCGTTTGATCTCACGGGGCTCTCCTATAAATACGAGAGAGTCAAATCTGGTACCATTCACGTACTGACCATGACGGAGCATATAATACTGGCGTATCTCAGCTTGACCCCGAGGTTTTCCTGCACGTTTATGCGGATAAGGTCGATATCATGGAGGAGGTGGGAGACATCTGTGATACAGACCCTACACAAGCGTGCCTGGTTCACATTCGTTTGTCTCGGGAGGGCTGGACCAAATTCAAACGGGTGTTGTCTGGTGAACTGGACGGCGACCTCATTCATTTGTGTCACGATTTGTACATCCGACCCGTCCCCTTCTTTGCTCAATTGGCTCGGCTAGATGGGGGTACAGTGCATTTTACCCTTCACCCTGATCTATGGTCTGCGTTGGAAGATGCCGTGGCAGATGTGGATGAAGTGCTTATCAAGCGGTCATCAGACGAGTTGGACTGGTCATTTACCATGGACACTGTGCTGGCAGAAGCCAACGAAGAAAATCAGAAAGAAACTCCGGCCCAAGATATACCCGTTATAAATAAGCGATAGAGCCAGGTTCCATCATCATTTGTCACCATGAAGAGCTGGGAGAAGGTGTTGGATCCCTTATACTACAGTCCCGACAGTCCGGCGGCCTATAATGCATTGACGGCTCTCTATCGAGCGGCCAAACCCCAGGGGATACAACGTGCCCAAGTCCGAGATTGGTTAAGAAATCAAGACACCTATACCTTACATCGAGCTGCCCGTCGCCATTTTTTACGGAACCGGGTCATCGTGGGAGGACTAGATGCCCAATGGCAAGCGGATTTTGTCGATATGAGCGCCTTTGCCAAACACAACGATGGGAATCGGTATATCTTGACGTGCATCGATATTCTGTCGGAACGTCGACGTGGCAAACTGTTTCATTTCGTCAAATGGCAAGGCTGGCCCAGTTCCTTCAATTCCTGGGTCGCGGCCAACCAGGTGAAACGACTATAAAGCCAGACACCACTGCCGTCATCCTTCATTCCACGTTCGACCACAGTGCTATGGACAAACAGCAGCTGCCTCTGAACACAGCGTCTCCCAAAACGCGCAAAGCGCAAGTGGGCTTTGTGGTGATAGTGCTAACCCTGCTGAGTGTGTTGTACGGAGGTGTGTTTTACGACGTAGCCTATGTCAGCGCACTACCTAACCAACTGAGAAAACCAGCCACCAGTCAAACCAGTCTACAGATTGCACCAGTCAACCCCGTATCGAGCCCAGTCATCACCACCACCACACCCCGTGTACAAGCCACATCGAGCTCCACACCAAGTATACAGTCCACACCTACACCAAGTACACCCACTACGTCTGAAAACCCACCGGCTTTCATCCCTCACATTGAACAGACAACGACGACCGACGTTGTACCCACCACCATCATCCCTCACAGTGAACAGACAACGACGACCGACGTTGTACCCACCACCACCACTCTAGTTCACTCGTACCAAATTTACAAGAGCGGGTTACCACGACAGCGCATACAGCTCGAACCATGGACCCTCGGTGGCAGCATCCCTTCACTTGCGTCATCGCAGGACCGACGGGCTCCGGCAAAACGCACTTCGTCAGGAAGCTCCTTCAACACGCCGACAGCATGATCACCCCACCCATTGCCCGAGTCGTGTGGTGTTACGGAGAATGGCAGGCAGCGTATGCAGCAATGCCCCACATCACGTTCGTGGAAGGCCTACCCAACCTGGCCGATTTGGAACCCGACACCTTGGTGGTTCTGGATGATCTCATGGCGGAGACGGATGCGCGGGTCACCCAACTCTTTACCAAAGGCAGCCACCATCGACGGTTCAGCATCATCTACATTGTGCAGAATCTGTTCAGTAAAAACAAAGAACATCGGAACATCAGCTTAAATGCCCACTATATGGTGGTCTTCAAAAACCCGAGAGATACCACTCAACTGCTGCACCTGGCGAGACAGATGTATCCCGGCCGCACACCGTTTGCGTTGCAAGCCTTTAAAGATGCGACAACCCCTCAGCACGGGTATATGCTCTTCGACCTCAAGCAAGCCACCCCCGATCACCTTCGACTACGGATCGGCATCTTTCCCGGAGAGACCCACCACGTGTACATGCAAAAATAATGTAAACACACCCACAGTGGCTCCCCTACCTGGAGTGTGTGTATTTGATACACACACTCCAGGTGTGTGCCTGGGAGCGTACCTGAGATACAACACATATCACGAATCGTTAGATTCTTGGTATGTGCTTTAGAATAGGTTAGCCAGAAGGCTATTCTGTGAAGTCATGTGACGCAGTCAGTATGTCGGCACCTCTTCCCACTCCCATATATGTGTTGTAATTTGATGATGGGGATAATAAAAAGAATTAATACCACCGCATGGTTGACTTTGTCTCTGTTTTCTGAGGTAGATAAAAAGGGCAGAGTTGTGGGTTCTAGCATTAGTTGTACATGATGTCTGCACGAGTACGGAAGCACGCCCCGACGCTCCGTGTATTGAAGACGGCTCCACTCGAGTTGGTCCGAACCATTGTACGCGGTGCGGACCCTGACCTTGTACGCTGTCTGTGCGAGATCGGGTACAACCTGTTAAAAGACAACGTACCACTGACTCCGGCTCAGAAGTCCAAGTTGGCCAAGCATAAGACAGGTCTCCGAACACTAGTCGAGAAGCGTGTCTCTTAAACACAAAAGAAAAAGGTGTTACAGAAAGGCGGCTTTCTTGGGGCCATCTTAGCACCGTTGGCCGCTTCCGTGTTGGGTCCAGTATTGGGTGGACTCTTCGGCCGTCAATGAACCACACGAAAAAAATGGTCCTCGTCGAACCACGGTTCCTTCAAAACCTCCAATCGCCCTACCCTGTTCCACCTACGGTGAAGACCATAAACACCCTCGATGAAGAGATGCAACAGATCTTACAAAGACCGGGGTTAAGCGACATTGAGAAAGTACAACGGTACAATGAGACGCTTCAACGGTACATGACGTTCATGGATCAATACAAAACCCTCTCTACCCCACCACCACCACCACCACCACCACGCGACACACCGCCGACCTCAGCACCGCTCCAACAGCCTCCATTACCAGGGATACCACCCACAGCCCCACAGTGGGTGGAAGACGAAGTCCTGAAGAGTGTACCTGCATCGTTCAAGAAACAAGCTGGCCTGGTATTACAACGGATGAAACAGAATCCTAATATGACTTGGAATGATAAAGGCGAACTACTGGTACAGAATCAAGTGGTCCCCGGTACCCACATGACTGATTTAGTGAATGACCTGATGCGTCAACGCAGCTCGCACACGGATCCTCGATGATGGGAGGTCTTCGCTTAAGGCTTGAAAGACATGCATGTACCACAGGAATTGGTGGGGAATCCCCAGCGCTGGGCCTGGATGCAGCGGACCCAGCAATCGCCGAGTGGCCCACTACCTTATTGGGAGTGGAACCGGATTCACCCCCCAAAACACCACCACAAGGGGCACCTTCTTTTCGCGCCTTCAATAAACCACCCTTGATAAAAGACACCCCACATCTCCAGAGCCTTGGCCGGACACAACCGCCCAAGGCCTGGAACACCTATTAAAACCAACAGCAGCAGCAGGACAGCTCAGTCAGCATGTTTTACCTCACCCTACCCAGTAACAGTTCGCTGGATGTGTTTCCTAACAAGAACTTGACCAAGTACGTCACCCAGTTACCGCAACCGTTGCATTTACCTGGACGATGGGAATGTGGTCTCGTGGATTTCCAATACCCTTACTCGTGGTACAACGTGCGAGCCAATGAAGTGTGGTACGAGGTGACCCACTCACCCTCCCCGAAGGGCAATACGATACTCCCAAGGAGTTCATACAGGGGCTGACAAGACTTGCATTATAAGGCTCTACGGGAGGTCACGAATAGTTCAAGACCCGTCAAATCCTATCCCTTCAAGAATCACGTGGACTTCGATTACAACGCACACAACAACAAAGTACAGCTCATCTTCACCGCCAACGTGAGTGTCGTACTGAATCCTATCCTACAGCAAATGCTGGGTTTCGATCTACAGACGTTCGCTGGTCCCGCCGCCCACTAAGGCGAGATCCCGATGGATATGAAGTCGGGTATGTACAGACTCTACGTCTACTCGGACGTGGTCGACAACCACATCGTGAGCGATATCAACACACCTCTGTTACGGGTGGTCCCCATAAAAAAGACGTATGAAGATCAAGTTACCCACAGTTTCACTCACATGCTCTACCTACCCGTACGACAAACCGACATCAACACTATCACGGTGGATATAAGAGATGACACGGGACGACCGGTGGCTTTCGAACGAGGAAAAGTGGTGCTGACACTTCATTTTCAACAAGCACGTGCTCCCCACTTTGTATAATGAAGGTGCCTTACGAGTGCGATGCACGCAGCTATATGGACTATTATGCCCAACAGGCCGGAGTTGGCCTTCCGGTCTTTAGTGGTGCACGCATGCAGAGAACGACAATGCGGGATACAACAAACGGAAGGCTTTCACCGCGAACGACGTCTCGGTGGATCTCATGGGTCGACTGCACGCAGACATTTTCATGCAAGACCGGTACCTCTTGAACAAGATCCCCATCAAAATCCGACTGATACGGGCGCCTCCGACCTTCGCCTTGATGGCCACTAACGTCCACGGGCATACAGCTGACTATAAGATTGTCATCCAAGACGCAGTCCTGTATGTCCGAAAAATGAAACCGAATCCAGCCGTTCAATTGGGACACCTCAAAGCCTTGGAAACAAAATCAGCCCAGTACCCTATCTGACGTGTGCAAACCAAAGTGTTCTCTGTGTCTGCTGGAAATATGAGCGCCAACAAAGAAAACCTGTTCCTGGGGGAACTACCCAAGCGATTGATCCTGGCCTGTGTGGAAAATACCAGTTTCAGCGGAGCCTAGCCAGAGAACCCGTTTGACTTTAAACATTTCGGCATCAAATTTGTGGCCCTGCATGTGGATGGACAACAGGTCCTAGCCACGGCCTTAACACCGAACTTTGGGCGCGCGAATTTCATTCGAGCCTATCAGAGCCTATTTACAGCCACCGGTCAAATCAACCAGGACGAAGGGAATGTGATCAGTCGGGAGGACTACGCGAACGGATACACGTTGTTCTATTTCGATCTGACCCCCACCTTATAGAACGACCATCAGCTGGCCCTCGCCAAGCAAGGCAATTTACGGTTGGAAATCCACTTTGCATGAGCCCTCCGGAACACCGTCAATGTGATCTGCTACGCCGAGTTTGAAAATATAATTCAAGGCGGGCAACGTCCTGTGTGACTTTGCCACCTAACATGGATACAGACCAGATAACCACCGCGCTGGAGAATGATCCAGCCACACGTGTGGTCTTTCAAGGGGTGTTCTCCCGAGATGTGTTCCCATTAGACCGTATGTATCCTGCTGCTTACGTTCTCAACACGGACCCGATGGATCGGCCAGGTGAACATTGGGTGGGCGTGTACTTGACAGAACAGCAGGGCGAATACTTTGGCCCGTACGGCCTGCCATCCCTCCATCCCGATTTAACATACTTCATGGATCAAGGCACAGAGACGTGGTGTTGGAGCAGTCAAACGTTGCAATTACAAGCGTCTAGTCCGTCATTCATAATCCAGCCGTCGTCCATTAGAGAATATCCGCGTCCATAATCCAAAGACCTATTCCATTTTCCACATAACAGTATTAGCACCAAATTCCAAAAGACAATCATAGTATACATACACATAGGCTTGTTTCCTGCAAGAGAGAAGCGGTCAACAGTTTTCAATGATGCCGGCAAGACATCATGATGTTCCAAAAATATCAAATCCGTATCGCTGATCAGTATTCTTAATCCATAATATTCGTTATAGAGTCGTCATCTAAAAAAAGAGATGTATCTCATTCACGCTTTGATTGTGACTGTTCATATGAGTACCATGAGGATCTTGAAGTACATGGGTTCATACGGCCCCTAGCCCCGGGTTAAGCGGAATTAGACACAAGTTACGAAACGTAGCGCCATAGATCTTGCACGCTACGTTCGTATTTTGCTATCAGCATGCGATATGTATCGCCAAATTTGAGAAACTTTGAGTGGAGGCGCTTGGTGGAATAGCCCTGTTTTTATAAGTTTCTGCAACAATGTTTTGTGACGTTGATTAAAATCATCACATTTAACACAGGATCTAGCAAATGCTACTAAGCGAGATATGTATACGCCATATGCAGGTCCCACTGGAATATTACTATCCAGAGAGGGATAGTTTACGATGTCGAAATTGTAATCATCTCTTTTGTCATAAAGTCGACGAGAGAGAATGCCCGCTTCATTTTTATAGAGATAGAGATCTAAATATGATGTGCCTGTAGGGCTATCTGTAGTTTCCTTCAAATCCAGTGAAGGTGGATATATATCCTTCACTGCGTCATTTATATAGCGATTATCCACAGCGAGAAGATCGTCTATATAGCGTACAGCGTACAAGCCTGACCAGTAGCGTATAGCGTACAAGCCTGACCAGTAGCGTGTGCGGACAATATTGCTTGTTTTACCTGTACCATCGATGCCGGGGAAGAACCTTATCTACCATCGTACAGATCTTTGACGAGTACCCCAAGGCCGAGGACCGCGATGTACTCGTATATGACTGGGCCGCCCATCATTTCAATGTATAAGCCCCGTTCTTGGCTTAAGTTCTTTCAATGTACAAGACCTCTGTTCTGGGCTTCAGTTTACAAGCCCCCTGTTCTGGGCTTCAGTTCTTTCAATGTACAAGCCCCCTGTTCTGGGCTTCAGTTTTCACGTGGATGTTCTCACGTTGTTGTTACTGAATAAAAACAAAATGAGATCTCACAAAAAAAAACTTGTGTGTTTTCTATATGAGCATAATGCATGAAGGCTATAACAGACATGTGGGGATTCGGTCAAACTGGCTTTGAACACCGTATTAGCCAATCAGTGGCCTAGGATGGGGCCAAAGGTAACCCATCAATGTCTAGAAAACATTACCCGGATGTACAAGAACCCGGATGTAGGCGCGGACGTAGGCGAAATACCCGGATGTAAGCGAAGACGTGAGCGAAATTCCAGTACCCGTCCATTGGTTCTTTTATCGATCGTTCATTGGCTCTTTTTCTCGACCGCTGATTTGTCCAAATGGAACTGCCCATCCTTCCCAGGTTAATCTACAATCCCCTTTTTGTGTTCAAGCTCTGTATATCGATGCCGCATCATTGTTGCCGAACATTGCCGAAAGGGAGACCTTTTCACCTGGATATGACCTTTGGCCTTTTGACCCGATATTCACTGATTCTCCGATGATGACGCGCGGAGTAACCCGCTCGCGCGCGCGCTGCCACCGGGGCGGGCCAGAGCCGGGCCGGGGAAATCGTGGATGTTGAAAATCCGGACCCTATGTGTAAGGGAACATTGGAACTCTTCTGAGTTCGGAGGTAGTTTTAGTGAAACCGGAAGTGACGTCTGTGCAAACAACCCACACCACCCAACCACAACCATGGACCCATAGTGGTTGGTCAAACACACCCCCACGCATCCCCAACATGCCTGCTTTCTATACTACGACCAGACTGCGAATGCGCAGACTCTTGAACACGGACGAATCATGAGTCCAGTCGGATGCTGCTTCACGAGAGCTTCAAAATAGGACCTCATACGACTCCATCGGACCCATAGTGACCCATGTCGGCGTCAAAATGTCTATTTCCATACCGTTGGTCTACTGCGCATGCGTAGAATGATGTCAGTTTTACGTCACATCCACCCATTCGGATGCTCCTTCCCATAGGCTTCACATTGATACCTCACTCGACCCCATCGGACCATTAGGGGCCTACCTAGACCCCAAAACGTCTATGTCCATACCCTATTCCCACAATTCCCTGTCTGCGCATCCGCAGATTGGAAACGACACACTAGTCCAGGCGCATGCTCCCTCACGAGAGCTTCAACAGAAGACCTCATACGACACCATAGGATCATTAGGGGCTCACCTAGACCCCAAAATGTCTATTTCCATACCCTTTTCCCACAATTCCTGCTTGCGCATGCGCAGAATGACGTTAGTGCCAGGCCTCACCCCTCCCCTCGGATGCCCCTTCACGAAGGCTTCACATGGATACCTCACTCGGCCCCATCGGCTCACGTGTGGCCCACCTAGACCCCAAAACGTCTATTTCCATACCCTTTTCTCACAATTCCCTGTCTGCGCATGCGCAGACTGTGGACAACGACCGAGACCCTAGCCCAGGCGGATGCCCCCTTACATAGGCTTTACATTGATACCTCATACGACTCCATCGGACCAATAGTGACCCACCTATACCCCAAAACGTCTATTTCTATACACTTGGTCTACCGCGCATGCGCAGAATGACGATATTTCAACCCCACACCCACCCCATCAGATGCCCCTTCACGAATGCTTCACATTGATACCTAATACGATCCAATCGGTACACTAGGGACCCCTCTCGCCCCCTGAAGATTGCCGGAGAATGCCGAAGAATTTGGGACTACTTTCTGTCCGCGGTGGCAGACCGCATCACCACCAGACCGCATCACCGCGGAGGAATACACACGCCCGATTCACGCAGACCGGAAATGACGTCATACCTGCGCACACCGTCAAAAACCGCCGCAAAATCTCATACCTGCGCACAACACTTCTGCGCACACCACTTTCTCGCGCATGCGCAGTGAGGCGCCAGAGCGTCGAAATAGCCTTTATATACTACTGACGTACCACAGGGATCCTTTATTTATGTAGGAGACATCACCCAGGCCGCCCCTGTACATGGCTCACTTTTATTAATTGTTTCTGTATTAAATTAACTGAAAATATTAACGGTATGCCACAATTGTGCCCTTTAAATATTTAATTGCTACTTGAGATAGGGCGTTGCAACGTCCTACAATGTATCTTGGGGTCAAACTCCACCAAGAACTGTAAACAAAAATCCAAGATGGCCGCTCTGATGACGTCGTATTCAAAACATTCCGGTTCGTTTTACCGTCAGGTTTTCCGATTTTTTTTTTCATTTATGCTGCTTCCTCCGAGAAAAATACATAATAAATTAGGGAATTTTCATTCAATGTGAAAGTAAATACTGTTAGGTGATTTCATCAGAAAAATTCCCACATTTTGAAGAAAACGAAGAGAATGCACCTATTATGTCTCACTCTCATGGGCGCCATTTTCAACTTACCATGATCCTCTACTCGGAAGATTAAGTATATAGACTGAAAAGAACTCCAATTTGATAGGGTATAACGTCATGAACTGATATACCAGAATTCTTCATCGTGTCGGCAATAGTGAAGAAAATTTGTTGGGGGTTAACTAATCAAAACACTTCAGATTCTTAAAATGCTTTGGGCTAGCCATCTACGCTAACCCAGTCAAATCAAATATCTGAAGATATGTGCCTGGGTCGGTTTGCACTGGTAAACCGTGTACAGTGAGCATAGAGAGTATCCTTAAATTAAGTATGCGCAACATCGGGGATTTTTGACACCCCCATCACGCCATGTATCACATTTTGTACGATACTTGGACGTGATAATTTAAAACCGCTTCCCCTCCTATACGAACGTATACTGAATCAGGTTACTAAACACTTTTCAGGCAATCTCCAAGCACTGGATATACCCTGTTTTAGGTTAAAACGAAGTAAATGACGTCACTTCCGCCAAAGGTGGATGTTCGCCTAATAAGCATATCCCGCATTAAATGCTCAGTTGTGTTATTACTGGATAATATCATAACTAACTTTTATTGTGTTTCGCTAACTTAGTAAGTGTCGATTAATTTCTGAAAAAATTGTGACAGTCGCGAGCCTGTGTTCTTTTCAGGACACAATCAAACGACGATACCCACGTGACCAGCTCAGACGGTTGAAAAGTGCTCGTCTCAGAAGGCAATTTACGTTCTCAAAAATCATTTGGTCATGAGTGTGGTTTTGGTACATTTCACGTGAAGTGGGAGGAGTGGTAATCAAAAACATCAGTGTGTAGTTCCAGGCTAAAGAACAAGAAGGTCAGTTTTTCAGGGGCGAAATGAACCTGTTTAACCTGGAACGTAATGGGACAAAACTATACTTCATTGTTACCATTAGCGACGCTGAGAATGATAAATACACGTGCACCCATTCACTGGATTTGAGGAAAACCACTGATAACCCAGATGCAGTATCATATCTGTACCTATACATTTACAAGAATGACCAAGCCTCTCTCTCACGTCGACTCTACAACAAGAGAGATGATTAAAATTTTCACATAGTTAACTACCTTTTTCTGTACAGCAATATTCCAGAGGAGCCTGCATCCGGCGTATACATATCTCGCCTGGTAGCACGTGCTAGATCATGTGCAGATTGTGATTAATGTTAACCAACGCTGCAGAATATTACTACGAAAACTTGTCAAACAGGGCTATACCACCAAACAACAATTCCACATTTCTCAAATTATCTGACAAATATCGTACACTGACGGCAAAATACGATTGTATATACGATTGTAGCGTATATACGATTGTAGATATCTGGCGCTGCGTTTCGTAACTGTGTCTAATGCTGCTTAACCCTGGGCTATGGCCGTTTGAATAGCATGTGTTTCACATCGCCACGATGTTCAAAATGAATAGCACAATCAATATGTGACAGATACATACATGTATACTCAGGAAATGACAAGGAAATTCATTTGGAAGAATAATAGTCAGTGATGAGGATTTTATGTGTAGAACGTTATCATGTCTTCCTGACATCACTGAAAACTGACCGCAACTCTCTTGCAGGAAACCATGTTTATTCTGTTATTCGTGTTGCATACACCTTTGGAATTGATGCTAACTATCACATAAAATACGTTTTTCGATTACTGACGCGGAAATCCTATCATGGACGACGGCTGAATATTGAATGTCAAATCTGACGCGGCTTACCAAAGTAAGTCTACGATAATTTACCCCTCAAAATCTAGGCTGCCATCAAGATTTCTGAAAGTTGGTGAGAGTGAAACACGTTATAACAGGTACATGCAGAATGAAATATTTGAACACATCAATCTTAACTTGTGACTAGCGTTCATGAGAAAACGGAAGAAAAAGATCATCAAAAATAAATGGCATGGCATGCCGTTTATTTTTTGGACAGGCAAGGCGGATGTGTTCTTGGATGTCAATATTGCAACGTCACAGTTGAAAGTGGGCGTCATTACTGCTTGTTGGACGACGTCATAATGTGGAGTGTCGTATAACTGACGTCATCGCTATTCCAGACGCATGCTATAGCGGAATTGAAGTTCGTCGAAGCGGACGGAATTTTTCCAATTTCTCCGACTGATATTCTCGCTTTTACTGTGACCTCGCTGTTGTCGAATATGAAAACTATGATTTCCTAGCATATTTCAATGCTGAAAACACCTCAGTTGAGAGTTGAAAAAAAACCTTCAATTTTGAGACTGATCTGCTGATTCCATCTTTGATTTATCGCATTGAAACAAATATTTCTTTCTTTGTATGTCTCTTTCTCAACTGCTCAGAAAAGTCTGCAACTGAGAAATAAAATGCTACCGTAACTGAAAGGCATGACAAATGCTAATATATTGGTGAAAAAAGTAGACATACCATATTCCCGATTATGTTCCATGGTGGGTTCACCGATGATCCAGCCAAGTTCCGGATTCTTCTACTCCACATTCACTCAAGGAATTACTTTCCATGCTTCTAAATTTAACTAGTATTAAACTTGAACCCGATCACCTGTGATACACAATGACCGAATGTGATCCACTTCAGACAAGCTATTAAAATTGAATACAATTTAATCAATGCAAATACATCATGGAAATAATGCACGTACTGCATGGTGAATGTGGGTAATTTCCTTCCTGCGTACGTACGCAAACGACTTAGACGTCCGCGTGTAGGCTTTTCAGTTTTAGGGTGGTGAACATCGTGAGTACTTTATGAATGCCCTCCATATCCGCCTGTTCCCGTTGTTTTAGATTTGTTTTATGGTTCTGAAGTATTCGAGTTAGACCCTATAGTCTACCATATTAGGTTATTTTGAGCCCATTTACATACCCCTTTTAGCAGAGGATTATGGGTAAATTCAAAGTGGCACCATGAGGGTGTGACTTTAAATGGGTTTCTTCGATTTTCTTCAAAAAATTTCATCATAAAAATGTCTAAAATTATTTTATTTTACATTGGATAATTTGTTATTCAGTATTATCCGAGAGAATAGTATAAGTAAACAAAAAACAATCGGGAAATCGGACAGAAAAATCGACCCAAAAATGCCAAATGTTCATGTGACGTCATCAGACCGGTCATCTTGTACATTGTCTGGTAGACTGTTACCCCAAAATATATTGTGGGAAGTTTCAACGCCCTAGCTTAAGCGACAAGCAGCCAAAGGATGCTAAGTCACCCGCCGAAATGGCAGCAATATTTTTTAGCATTGTTGATCTCGCGGGATATACATGAGGGAGGCAACTGCTACTTCATAAGCATTGGATGCGGAAGGGTCTTTCTGCCTTCCCAAGTTTTATACGAAGCTGCGCATCTGAAAACCCCTCGGCTCTGGGTACATTCATAATGTATTCAATTTGAACCAAGATGTCGGAAACACCAAGCAGTCAAGTCACAAATATACAGATTATCAAAAATTTTGCAATTAGAAATGACCCCTAAGGTTTCCGTCCAATCAGAGAAACCGGTATTCATCACATAAGTTTCTTGATGCATCAATGATGTATACCAAATTTTACATCGAGCATTTGAACCGTATCAGAGATAGAGATCATTAATGATTTTGCATAAATTAAAGATGGCCGCCACGGTTTTCCGGTCAATCAGGTCTCGATTTAAAGTATCTGGATGTATCGATGATGTTTACCAACTTTCATATAAAACAATTGAATGGTAACAGAGATATGTATCATTATCGATTTCGCATCAATTAAAGATGGCCTCCAGGATTTCCAGCTAATCAGAAAAGCCGGTTTGGTAATTCATTGAAAGTTGCTTGATGTATCGATGATGTATACCAACTTTCGTATTGAACAGCTGAATGGTTTCCGAGATATGGCTCATTATCCATTTTGCATAAAATTAAAGATGGCCGACAAGGTTTCCACTCAATCAGGTCCCAATTCAATAGGCTTCTGTTCCTTGACTAGGTAAATAAGCATACCAAATTTGGAATTCTTCATTGGAACCGTTTTCCGGCTATCTCGCTCACGTACGGACGTACAAGACGACGACAATACCCCATGGCCAAACTTGGCCGAGGGGTAAAAATGAACTCAGAACGGTTGCCTGAACATTGATTGCTTCTGTAATATAGTTTCTATGCAGTGAAGCATGGAAATTATGTAACCGAGAAGCAACCCCAAGTGACATCTCAAGGCATATTATTTGCAAACCAAATTTGACGAGAAGCTGAATGCATTCTCAACCTATTGTCTGGAAACCAAATTTTAAATTTGCCACCAGGTGTCACCACCTGTAGGTGCAAGTGGGCAAAACGCAATCCCAAGCATCATCTCATGACATGGTACATGTACCAGCATACGAACGTTGGGAAGAATCTGAAGAGGGGTCTTAAAGTTATTGCCCGGAAACCAAATTTAGATTTGTAGGCGCAAGTGTGCGAAACACAATCCCAAGTGACATCTTATGGCATATGAATACCAAATTTGAGAAGAATCTGATGAGCAGTTGTCAAATTATTGCCAGAAACAAATTTCAGATTTTTCCACCAGTATGCAGAAGCAGGCGGAATACAATCCCAAGGAACATATCATGACATGGTATCTGAATACCAAATTGGAGAAAAATCCGATGAGCGAAATCAAATTTAGATTTGACACGAGGTGATGCTACATGTAGGCGCAAGTGGGCGAAACGCCAAACTTTCGTAACTCAGCTGTAATTAATATAATAAGTTACCCGTGTGGAAACAAATGATTCGTGCAGAAGCTTTAGGGTAAATCATATGATGTGGAATACAATTATTTGATAGCAAAATTGAAGGAAATGTTGTCCTTCATTTAAGGCGACACGAAATTCAAAACTAACAGGGGTTTGGTACTGCGGGGATTCCTCCGCTAGTTATTTCAGATTGTACTTCTGAAATAAAATATGGTTCATGCAAAAACTTTAGGGTAAACCATATGATGTGGAATAGAATGATTTGATAGCAAAATTGAAGGAAATGTCCTTCATTTAAGGCGACACGAAATTCAAAACTAACAGGGGTTTGGTACTGGCGGGATTCCTCCGCTAGCTATTTCATATTATACTTCTGAAATAAAATATGGTTCCTGCAAAAGCTTTAGTGTAAATCATGTCGAATAGAAGGACTGAACAGCAAAATTTAAGAAAATGGTGTCCGTCATTTAAAGCGACATGAAATTCAAAACTAACGGCGAGAAGTGGAAGAAAGAAGAAAATGACAAACACATAAGGCATCCCTAGGGATGCCTAAATTAAACAAAGTATTTGGAAGTTATCGCTTGTGAAGAATTTGAATGGAAACCACGGACATGCACAGAAGATTGGAACAAGACCCAATGGCGCCACCTTCAGGTGGGTCCTGCTGAAACGCAATACCAACCCACATCTGGTCACAAGGAGTGTATATGCTGAATTTCGAAGGAATCCGACAAAACTTTTGGAAGTTATCATCTGTGAAGAATTTGAACAGACAGACACAAAGAGAGCAAGACCCATTTTAACTGGAACGGACACGAAGAAGCGAAACTCAGTGGCGCCACCTTCAGGCAGATGTTGCTGAAATGCAGTAGCAACCAGTGTCTTGTCACAAGATATGCATATGCCGAATTTCGGGAGAATCCGGCGAAACATTTGGACGTTATCACTTATGAAAAATTTTAACAGGTGTCCACGGACACAAAGAAGCAAGACCCATTTTGACCCAGTGGCGCCACCTTCAGGCAGATGTTGCTGAAATGCAATACCAACTGGCGTCTTGTCACAAGAAATGCATATGCAGAATTTCGGAACACTCTAACAATTACAAGCGTCTAGTCCGTCATTCATAATCCAGCCGTCGTCCATTAGAGAATATCCGCGTCCATAATCCAAAGACCTATTCCATTTCCATATAACAGTATTAGCACCAAATTCAAAAAGACAAAAGTATACATAAACATAGGCTTGTTTCCTGCAAGAGAGAAGCGGTCAACAGTTTTCAATGATGCCGGCAAGACATCATGATGTTCCAAAATATCAAATCCGTATCGCTGATCAGTATTCTTAATCCATAATATTCGTTATAGAGTCGTCATCTAAAAATGATGTACCTCAGTCACGCTTTGATTGTGACTGTTCATATGAGTACCATGAGGATCTTGAAGTACATGGGCTTCATACGGCCCCTAGCCCCGGGTTAAGCGGAATTAGACACAAGTTACGAAACGTAGCGCCATAGATCTTGCACGCTACGTTCGTATTTTGCTATCAGCATGCGATATGTATCGCCAAATTTGAGAAACTTTGAGTGGAGGCGCTTGGTGGAATAGCCCTGTTTTATAAGTTTCTGCAACAATGTTCGGAAGTTATCGCTTGCGGAAAATTCAGACAGGCATGCACGGACGTACACGCACATCCACTGACACAAAGAAGCAAGAACCATTTAAAGTTCCCGATTAAAGTATTACTGATTATTTGGAAAATTTCACTTTGTGGAACAAAGTCATTCTAGTGTAAGTGTCAAAACTTATTATTATTATTATTTTTTTGGAAATAAACACTGCTATGGCAATATTCTTAATCATTGATGTCATATGTGTCAGGCCATGTAATTGTATGGGGCTCAGCCCAGGTCCCAAGATTTATTAACCCAGTAAACAACAATCAATCCAAATCAATGTGTGGGTACAGCTTTTAAATTGAGATCAGCTGTTAGGAATGAATCCACCCTGTTGTCCGCCACAAGCAGACCTATCAACCTGGTGCATTTTTGTCCCCCTGGTCCTGTATCATGGTACATGTACAGTCTTAACGATTTGAAAAATGGTCTCAGCGAAACTCACCTTCAGGCAAATGTTATTGAAATGCAGCACACAACATCGTCTTCTCACAAGAAATGCGTATGCCGAATTTCAGGAGAATCCAACAAAGCATTCGGAACTTATCGCTTGTAAAGAATTCAAACTGACATCCCCGGACATAAAGAACCAAGATCCATTTTGACCCAGTGGCGCCACCTTCAGGCAGATGTTGCTGAAATGTAATACCGACTGGCGTCTTGTCGCAAGGAATGCGTATGCCGAATTTCGGAACAATCCAATAAAGCGTTAGGAAGTTATCGCTTGCGGAAAATTCGAACAGGCGTGCACGGACACAAAGAAGCAACCCAGTGGCGCCACCCTCAGGCAGATGTTGCTGAAATACAACACCGAATGGCATCTTGTCGCAAGGAATGCATATGCCGAATTTCGGTACAATCCAACGAAGCATTAGGAAGTTATCGCTTCGTACACACATGCACGGACGTACAGGGACATCCACGGACACGAAGAAGCAAGAACCATTTTAAAGTCCCTGGCCGCGTTGCGGCGGGGGACAAAAATAGGAAAGTCGATGCGGCATATGCCGGATTATCCAACTGTGCCGCCAGGTGGCGCCACCTGCCAATAGTAACGTTGTCGACTATCTTCCATAACCACAAGTATTCAACATGGCCATATCTATCTATGTGCTAAATCCCATGCTTGTTTTCAGAAGTACACACACACTGTGCGATCCCACTGGACAATATTGTATAACTTTATATTCCTCTTGATCGAACTTGCATGTAGATAGGTCCCCCCCCTCAAGCCCAAATCTCCACAAAGTTAGTAATGATAATCATGGTCAGTGGTAGGTCGATCTCAGTAAATCATTGATTAGTTTGACCGGACCAAATTCGCTCGTTATATTGCAAACTTTATATGCAGAACTTTGCTTATTTCTGTTTCATTTTAATGTGAGGTGGCATGATTGTATTATTACACCGAAATCGCAAGTAGGCCTATATATACTTATGGGTTGTTCTTTTCAATATTTATAATTCAGATGAACAGTTGCAGTATGAAGACCGGGATCTTTAGTCTGGTACTGGCGTGTTTATTATGTCAGGTTTCTGCCGCTCCCCCATGGGATGTGGAAATCGATAATATCTTTACGCAGTTTGAGAACTTATGGGCTGCAGGAGACCAGGCGACTCTGGTTAACACCTTGCTGTCATCCACGCCATTGAGAATTCCACCAGATGCTCCTACGCAGACCCTTCCTAACGGTGAGTGTGTAAAATATATATGGTGAAATCCTGTTGGTGCCCCGAGGTAAAAGTCTTCACAAGGTGGAGAAAAGTGGTTGGTAGGGTCCTGGCTAACCTGTAACCATGCATATGGGTCATCTATACGCGGTAAGACAACTATAACAGGGATTCCCCCGAAAACAACACCACGTGATGTAGTCAGTCAATCAGCTAAACTCTACCGTCGTAACCCCAACAATAAATGTTTCAGAAGTGATATAAAAAACCTGTAATTTATTAGATTTCTCGGAAGTATCGGATATCGCTCATCGATAATGGCGACACACGATTCGCAAATTATCTTGTGGATGGCGAAGTGTACGCAAATGGGATCTGGCCTCGCTGCATTTATGTATATTTGTACTGTATTGCTATTGCTATGTATCGTCTGACGGCGGCACAATTCATCAATTTCTATCAGGTGTGTTGGCAAGGCTATTACATCATTTGCTTTGCATTATTTGTATGATATCCTGCTTAAGGCGGTACTAGGGTCCATGCGAGCTTTCAAGTAACGGTGTCCACATGAACAGCGAAATTAAAGGCGTGGCTTGGAAAGAGAATATCACAGGGATCATTCTCGATCCTTTGGCTGGAATGCAGTCGGAATATCCACCTGTGTGACTTCCTATCACTGGGCCGGCATTTTCCCCACCACCATAGCATGATATTTCCTCACACATAACTACATACTCCCAATTCACGTTATCTATTATGTAATGGTATGAGTTATATCAAGATCTTTGACGTCAGTGAGTAAGTGATTACGATTTAACGTCGCTTTCAGCACTGATCTCCGACGTGTGGATAATATCGTTTAGAAAGAGACAAACCTGGGGTATGAAATGGTGAGCAGCCATTCAGAATGCCAGAGCTTCAGGTCGAGGACTATCCTCCGTGCTGCGTCAACTTCATACAGCTTCCCCAGAACACCTACAAATTGGAACTGCTCTTCTATATTATTTTCTTGGAATTTGATCCGGAAATAGGATTGCATATTGATGAATTTCGATCCAGTTTTTTTCTTCTTCTTATTAAGATGTGTAAGGTGTTTCTCCATTATGAATGTATTTCATTATTCCGTTAATTTTATTGTAGACATAATTACAACATACACCAGTGCCTTCACCACCGGTGGAGCCAAGACAGTTGAACTGATTCGGGACGCAATTGTCCAAACTTGTGGTTTCAATCAAGCGACAATTTTATACAGTTTTCGGGTGTTTAATGCCGCAGGAGGAAATATAGAGCAATCAGAGTAAGTATTTTGTCAGCGCGTTTCTAGGTATGTATTTAAGGGACATCGTCCTTCCCTGGAGCACCACGAGATGACGTGAATTCTATGGCAATTACGAATCTATATTGATCTTTCAGTTCGACCGAGTATCTGTGATCTGCTAGGCATATGTCACGACTACCCACTACTGCTCATACAGTGGATACCACCGTTAATTTCAAAAGATAGAAATTATAGTGCCATTAACCCACTCACTCACCCACCCAACCACCAACCCAAACCAAAAAGGAAATGCATTTGCACGGAACACTTATGTCGCCTTTCAGTCGTTCATTTTTCTGCACGGAACGAATACTCCATTCATATGCTTGGAACAAGGAGGTAGTGGTAGTATTATAATTGGATTTGCTGTCACATTGACATCACGGGGCGCTGTTATTGGGGAGGTCACGCGGAGGTCTCTTCCGGTGTGCAGAGGTCAAAGGTCACTTCCGGTCACGTGAACGGAACCGGAAGTGACGTCACAAATGTCTGGTCATCTTCGGCAATGTCCGGTTATCTCCGAGAATGACCGGTAGGTAATCGAAGTCAAGATACCCGATTGACTTCCAATGTTAATCTCCCGGAATGCACGTCATCAAACATGGTCCCAGACAATACCACCAGCTATATGCCCAGCATGAATAGCAAGTGGGGAACCCTCAGTTTCTCCACATAGCTAGAGAAGTGAAATCCCCAAAACCGTATTGGCACAAACAAACATACATGAATACATGGGAAGTAAGACTAATAGTAATAAAGATTACAGGGGTTGTACGATGTTATTATTACGAGTTCATGATCACGGCGACCACAGGGTCGATCGTGTCGCGTCCAGTATGTCTAATAAACAAACAATATAGCGAAGCTTGCTATGGGAAATCCCCTTTTGGCATCGATCGTGCTGCCATCTGGAGGCAGGGAAGACAACTCGGACTAGGCGAAACCTCTGTGGGCCGAATTCCGGGTGATCTCCCCTGATTCGAACATTTGCGAATATGCCCAATGGGGAACCCACACATGGACATTTGCGGTATGGAGTGTGGCATCTTGTTTTTGTCTCATCACGTAGAAAACGATGATAGGGGTCCAATGAAATTTGTTGAAAAGTTCGCATTGCGCATGCGTGATACATAGACAAGCCCGTGGAAGACGTTTTGGAATCTAGGTGAGCCCATTTTGGTCTGATTGGGTCGAGTGAGGTATCAGTGTGAAGCACTCGTGAGGGAACATCCGGCTGGATGGGTGTGACGTGGAACTGACGTCATTCCCCGCATGGCCAGTAAAAAAGGTACTTGAGAATTGACGTTTTGGAGTCGAAGTGGGCCATTATTGGTCCGATTGGGTCGTGGGAGGTGTCAAAGTGAAGCGCTTCTACAGGGTTATCAAGTCATCGTTGGGTGCATGTAAAACTAGGATTGGGTTTGAACATATAAAATCCGAAAACACGGACTTTACCCCTAAAACAGGGAAAACCATTATCAACCAGGCCTGGAGGGGCTAATATCGCTTCCCAGCGAATCGGGGCCTGCCGAGAGAGGCAGGGTGGGTTAGTGGGTGTATGCAAAATTAGGATTGGGTTTGAACATATAAAAAACGGAACACGGACTTTACCCCTAAAATAGGAAAAACCCCTATCAACCAGGTCTATAGGGACTAATATCGGTCTCCAGCGGTGTCTTTACAGCTGGCGACAGAACTCCATCTCTATATGTACAGGCCTATCTCCGTGTTACTCTGTCTCAGTAAAGTCGTAGAGAAATTCGTTGCTAACAGAACAAATATGGATTCCGTGCTAACCACTCAACTTGTGTAGCAGTTCTCTCCTTGATTAATTAATTAATGACAAAGAAACTGAGAATTTCATCATCACTGCCTTTCTCGAACTGTCTAAAGCATTTGACACTGTGAACCAACCATAAGATACTTCTCTGCAAACTCGAGTATACGGTTACCGCGGTACTAGCGAATGGTTCCATAGCTACTTATCCTCTAGGATCCAATGCATATTTCTGTCTGAACCTCAAACAATTTCATGCGGAGTGCCTCAGGGTTCGACACTCAGTCCTATTTTCTATTTTCTAATTAATATAAACGACATACTCAGCGCTTAAAATATTCCACGTGCCTTTTACTCTCACACAGACCCTGGTCTGATGGCGAAAACTATGTCAGAAGAGCTCAGCAAACTCAAATATTGGTTTTCTTGCAATAAATTCTCACTTAATATAAAAACAATCAAATATATGATCATGAGACCGAAACGAACCACAAATAGAAATGCCCCTAAGCTCTTACTCTCTGATCAAGAGATCGAACATGTAACTATTCTTCAAATTGTTCAACGATAACCTGAACTGGCAAACACATGTCGAGTACTTAATGGCAAAACTGTCTAGAAATATTGGTGTTATGAATAATATCAAACAGTGTCTTAACCCTATCTGACCTGGGCGATTTGGGGTGTACCGCAGACTCGGGGGGGGGAGTGCTCGTCTTTCTCAAAAAGGCATTATTTGACCGATTTTTCGATTTTTTTATTTAGGCGTTTTCTTCACAAAAACTGCATGATAAATTAGTGAATAATAATCTAACATGAAATAAAATATGTTACACCCACTTTTCCGTGCAAAAAAGCACAAATTTTGAGAAAAAAAACTGAGGAAAACATCACCTTTTGGGTACCCCACATGGCCGCCATTTTCAATTTACCCATGATACTCTGCCCGGGGGTCATGCAAATAGGCTTAAAATGACCCAAATGTGATATTTACAAAGTCACGGAGTATCAACACCCTACTGAATCAACAAGTATGATTATAGGTGAAAACCGCCGGTCACGTGTCAAATTACAGTCAATGGTAGGTTTTTCAGTGCTTTCGTTATCAAGCGTGGGCGTGTGTCTGACCAGACGACAGTGACCACAGCCGAAAATGAACGATTTTCAGCATATCGATGATAGGTATGGTTACTGGTGTCCAGTCATATTTTGAAGGAGACATATCGTACTATATTGTCACCAAACGTAGGGTTATTACTATTTTAAGTTAACAAAAATTTTAAACATTTTTGTGGCGAGAGGTGTTTTTAGGTGTTGGTAGACAGTCCATGGTAGGTATTAGCATCGAATTATAGTGTGAGGAAATCAGCACAAAATGAACACGTGGGAACTTACTACCTGCCTCATGTATCACTGACTCATTCATCTCTCGATTCCTTCCACTTGTGTGTGTTTAAGAGGAATATGAACCATTAATAGTATATTGGTCCGTGTAACCTTGCACAGTTCAATTTTCGTTTTTCGTTTTTGGTTTCTCAAAATCAAAAATTGAAATTTGACCGTCAATTTTCAATTTTCGTTTTTTGTTTCTGTAATCTCAAAATCAAAAATTGAAATTTGACCGTCAATTTTCAATTTTCGTTTTTTTTTTGTGATCTTAAAATCAAAAATTGAAATTTGACCGTCAATTTTCAATTTTTGATTCTGGGATTACAAAAACAAAAAACGAAAATTGATATTTGACAGTCAATTTTCAATTTTCGTTTTTCGTTTTGCTTGACGCAAAAATGAAAATCAAATATTGAAAATTGCCTCGACTTGTCCGTTTTTCGTTTTCTGATTTTAACTTTGACGTATCAATGTTAAGTTTGCACGTGGACGGGTTATGATGTCACTTCCGGTATGACGAGTAGAATAGAAAACGCAAATCGTGTCGTATAAGAGGTGTTGAGCGTGAGAGGCATGTGGCCCACCAGGCCATCCTCGGGAGCCAGTGTATTGGTCGATTTGTTAGGGTATCTATGCATTGCCTTGGTTAGTTGCCCACGGTAGTTCTGGATAAAACAAAGATCGAGGGGTATCCTCTAAATCAAACCAATTATTGAACAGGCTCAGCAAGCTCATTACGCCAAACCACTAGCTGCAATGTTTGAGATGTGACATCGCTGGCATAACTTTGATGTCAAGCTGAAATCGTCATCGAGAGTCAAAACAAAAACCGCCGGCTTGGGATACCGACATGCTAATTCAAAATAACCTCGGGGGATGAAATGTTCGAGCTTGAGGCAAGGACTTAAAAACTCACTCGAATCACCAAAAATATCCGGGTAAACCCTATGCGAGGATTCACGATTTACCTGGGCTTGTGAAGATGCACCAGACAGGTCTGGATAGGTGGCATCCTGCAGTTGTCATTGGTTTTTGGCATTGAGGCCTGAGCCAATCAGGACGCAGTTTTAGATTTTCTCATTTTTAAAAATAGATGTTTAGAGCGCTACAAAAGCGAACAGCATTCATGCACACAACCGCTATTTGTTATTGATTTGAAATATAGTTTTCATAAAGATACCAACAAAGATTTAATACCAATAAGAGTAATCATCGCGGTGATGGGCCGAGAAATCCGTATATGAACAGCATTCCGTAAACCACCATTTCAAACAAGCACACAAACGTCACTTTTGATGCCAGACGTCTGACTGCTTCAACGCTTCAGGTCCAATCTTCATTCTCTATTTTTGGGACCTGGATCGTTGGAGCGTTCACATGCCCGTCAACGTTCAGCGTCAAAAACGCCTCAACGCTTTAAGTGCGGGTGTCAAAAGCTTCAACGCATCGACACGGGAAGTTCCTTTTGGGGTTATGATTAGGGTACCCACGTATTTAATATTTTACTCTACTTTAAAGAGGTAAAAGCGTCATTTAAAAAATATTCAGCAAATAACATATTTCGATAAAAGTTATTCAGTAGTTGAAAGCAACTATGGTGAACGTGTTTCTGTGACCTCATTTTTTAATATCACGGGCATTGAAATCACACTTCTGACATTCTCTGAAAAACGTAACAGCACCTGCACTTAGTCTGGATACCTAACCCACATTACGCTACGTCATCCTTCGCTGCATATAGGGTTAGGCCTTGGCCGGCATTTTGTTGACGCGACCTTGACCCCTTGAGCCGAATCACGTGACTTGCGAAGACGCAGAAGTTGTCAACATTGCAACAGCAGGTTGGTGTCTTTTATGTCAGTTTTTACTATTTCAGTTTGTGGTTTCTGCTTGAACATGAACATATTTATAGAGTATGGGTGCCAATGACTGGTTAACTCGTACAAAATAGGACAGGGGCTGATGTATTTGTAAAAATATTGACAACTTTGTGCGATGAGTGTGTCCCGTCTTGGCGCCATTGTGAAGCAAGTTTGGCACGAAATGCTGTAAAATAGTGGGTAAATAATGTTTTCAAAAACAGATTATCCGACGACTCAGAATTAGCTCAACTTGGGTGTTTATAAAGTACATATCCCTGCTTGTTTTGAGACCTTCCATTTGTTGTTGCATTCAGTAGTTCAAGTTGAGCACCAATTTAAAGGCAAAGGGTGCGGTGACTGAATTGGTGTGTTTTACAGGTTACAGTCTCGCACGTGTTGATATTCACATTGTCAGTCGTCATTCTGTTAAAATATTTCACCCAAAATCGGATTGCAACCGTTTATATATTATATTATTCATATTCATATATTTTTTACTGCCTATTTAGGGCCTATATATATTCAGTAAATTAAAATTATATCAACAATTAGCTCCCATTACTCCAGCCCCCTCCTCCCCCCCCCCTCCACACACAAATTTCAATATTTTGATTTTATTTCAGGGTTTTGTGATTCACATATTAATCTGTGAAGAAATTAAATTATTTCATTTAAATTTACAGTGACTTGTGATGCCGATTTGTTTGAGGCAACGCCACAGTCCAACTTTTTGATGATCGAATCGGCTTATTAAGGTGAAGTAACAAAAGATGAATGTTTTTAAGTACCATATATAATAATTCTAATGAGGAAGTCTAAAATCACCTAGTTTTCCAGAGATCTAATTTCTTTGTTTCAAATGAGGCCTCTCTGTGCGCAATATATACAAACACAAATATACAAATATGTAATAGTTTTATGATCTGAACTTGTCTCAGGCATTGGCAATGATGAATTCTTTGGGCCTTGATAGATGATATCAAGATATATGATTTTGCAGACTAAGTTTACCTTGGATAAAAATTCAGCGATACTGTATACGGAATATGTAAATTAGTTCAATGGCTATAACAAAAAAAATGTGCTTGTTAAAGTTTGAGGCCATGATTTCCCATTATACATGTATAAACAGAATCAAGCTGATCCAATTACTTTTTAAGATCACATCAACTAAGAATGGTAGTTTTGCTGTGTGGAAAATGATACATGTACTACATTTTGATACCTACATCATATACTGAACTGTTTCTCGTGTAATAAACTTTCATTTCATTCTACACATCATATCGCCATGTGCAATATGAAAGGTATTTTATAAACATTATGTCATTAGCGCAAACAAATCAAAATTGAACCTGTCCTTTAATACACAAATCATGTGTACTCTTGCTCTCATGTTGCAGAACCTAAAACCACCATTGAGTTTGGAGGGAAAGTTCAAACCTGAACACTGGCTGTTATATATGTGGAGGAGTTGAAAGTAAGATACATTCTAATTTTAATTAGCAATTGCTTAAGATGAGTTTGTTATTTATTCAGTGGGTGGCACTGAACAAATGTATAACTACACATCAAAGAATGGTTTTCTAAAAACAAAAAAAACACTTTGTTTTTACATGTAGATATTAAATCTGGAAAGATGTGTAAGCTTATTCTAGAATTTTGATGTGTTTCTAGAAATAAATATATTTTCTTGTAATTTCATAAGACATAAGTGGACAAATACGTAGTCTTTAATATCTAACTAATTACCCCAAAGTTATTTACACTGCTAGCTTTCAGATTTACCTTCGATATTTAATGTATTAGAATGACTAATTCTGATTCTTTAAAAATATTCTAGGACATTAAATGTCATTTTCTTATTGCAAGAAAAATAATCGGTTCATGGGGTAAAAATCTTTAAAATTTATGAGTTAAATTTTCTCACCCCATGGACAGATTATCTTTCACAAAACAAGAAAATGACAGTTTCAGTCCCAAAATATGTTGAAGAATTCAATGTAGAAGATCAATATGTAAGCTATCATCACAAGCAAAATTTGGGTAATTTATCTTGGATAGCAAAAAAATCTATTATCATTTATGTAGCATGTTTGTAAAAAAAATGGTTTTACATCCATATTAATTAACATTCATCACTCATTTCACCACAGCCTTCCAAGTTTGGTTGAACTATTTACAATTTCTCGGGGAATACATGTATCTCACAAGTTGATAAAAATAATCTGTTTTCCTTGGTATGTAATACTAGTATACTAGTTATGTGCTAAAAATAATTATATCTTATTCAGTGCATAGTTAGTATTGTTTAAGCTTACATATTGCTGAGGAACAAACAAGTTCACCTATACATGGCCAAATAGAATGTAAGTGATCAAATTGTCTTCATATGGTGACTTTAGGGTTCTTTGGAATGTCAGATTATATGTACCTTGAACCCTTCAAACATGTCAGATGAATTTGTAATTGTATACATTGAGAAACGGTAGCTAGGGTTCCCTACAACTTATATGAACAATTGTGAAGTAGACATTTAGATGACTTCAGTGAAAAAATAGCTCTTTAAAAGGTAGAATGAAGTATACTTGCTATGTTGATGTGATTCTATGGGTCAGTTAAGTTTTTCAGATATATCATAACTTACATTTGTTTTGTTCTACAGCTTGAAGATTGAAATACCAGAAGTGAAGAGAAACAGAAATAAAAGAAGACATTTTGAAAATGCAGACCCATGCTCTCTTCAATGTGGACTGGACATATTAACTCTTACATTATGATTTTTCGAGAAACAACAGAGTACTGAATGATACAGGCCTTCATATATGGAATAATACAGGGAGCAACACATAGAAAATATTAAAATAACTGAATCTTTAATATCTGAACTGAGAGGAGTATAACATGGACTGATTGTGAATCAGACGGAATTGATCCATGAACTGGCTTCCAATGAATGTGGAGTCATATGTTTTTCTCTGCAATAGACTTTGAAATGTGGGATAGGGAGTACCGGTATGCCATTTGACAGAATATTCTTTAATTTTAGGTGTGTAGCAATCCATTGCCTCCAAATGCTTTTAAACCGAACCTTGAAAGACTAAAAGGACTTAAATATTAGGCCAAAAAAATGTGATGCCATGTAATACAACATCCTGCGGGTTTTTTTCTCTCTAAATTATTTTCTTCAGCTTTTTTTCCAAATCCACCATTTGTTATGCTGGAACTGATTTCAATAGACAGAATAAAAATTATATGACATGCAAGTGCTTCCCAGTTATTTATAGGACCTACAGTCATTCAAAATGAATTTTAGGTTTCCTGTAACCCTACGAACTCATATTTTTTGTGATAAATATAAATCAGCATCACTGTTGTTGCACTTTCTCTTCCACTAGACTGAGGTCAATAAATCCTTTCAGTAATAATCATCTACACATGTCCAGTTCCATATCAGTTGTAAAACCACTCTAGCGCTAGGTGCACCCACTTCAATTATGCATCAAAGCGAAGAAGCCAAGGGACATCTCTTTTGAGATTTGATTTGACTGGGTTCGCGCAGATGGTAATAAATATAATTTTGAAATTCACAAGTTGGAAATCATCTGCATGAATGCAGTCCAATCAAACCTCGACAGAGATTTGCCTGGGTGTGTTTTTCTCGGTATATGAGAACAGTGGTAACATCATTCACTATACGCCGACATCAAATATATCTTCTCTTCAGTGCGCCTGGTGTTCATTTTTCGCACACTGATTTAAATTGTTAATTTCTGTGAGATGCGTCTGGAAATTTCGTCCGGTGTGCTCGGGAGCAAATAAGCCACAGATGCATCTTTGCTGAAGCCTCGTACTGGTTTTAGTTTTAAGAAGGTCCACGTGAATATCTAGCGATATTCAACCGGACATGTGCGGATAGATGGGAGCTTTTATAAGAGATATTCTTACTCTTAAATTTGCAATCAACGAATAACTGGCCATTACTAAAGGTGAAATCCGCTTGTCTTATGTATTTTGTTCCCAGGCTTTATTGGTATTGTTCGCATTTGGTAAAAACATTATGTTCGGTAATGAGTGAGTGAGTGAAGTGAGTCGATCCTAATCCTTCCGTCGGCAAAATAAGGAGAACCATTGACATTAGAACCTTGATTTTTGGCATGAAGGTGCATTAGCGGACTGTTACCAGCAAGTTCTGAGCTGACCTACTTTTGATGAAAATTTCTGGTGATTTTTGATGAAAATCATTGGTGATTCTGACTTGGGCTGTGCCCATCTTAATTTAAGCAGGATTTCAACTTTGGGGGGGGGGGAGGTTTCTAGAGTTCAGTTCGCGTCGGGAGTCCTAATTCCTTCCGTACTTCGTAGGTCCTGTGACGTTTAGTCACACTGCCATGTGATGCATGCAATTATGGCTTCCCGAAACGGTATGATTAACTTTCAGCCAGTGTAGCATGTATAGTCGGCAATGTTTTCCATAGAGTTGCTTTCTGAATGCTATTAAGCTTCTTTATGAAACCTTGAAAACGAGAACAAAAGTTGGGATTGTTTTTTTTTTTTTTCAAGCAAACAGTTTGTCTCCAGGTAAAGAAACGTATAATCGCGTTTGCATTCTGCAAAATGTAATCGGCGATCCAACGGCTACATTTGCCAGTACCGGTATGTATTTCAATCTACGCAGTTTCGGTTGCATACGCTCACTTCTGTATTTAACAGTTAAGTCACTTCGTATATCTGAGAAGACACTGATCTCAGAGATGAGGCAATAATAACCATTTAAGGATAACCAGGAGAGAGAAAGAATTAAGATTTAATTAAGGATAACCATAACCATAAAAAGGATAATATGGGAATAGAACCGAAAATGCTTTCTGTTGACGAATTGCAACGGCTGGCAAATTGATCACTTGATTTGGAAGATTCGCCATATCTATATCCGATTTTAATTCTGATATTTCTTCTATCTTGAGGAGATGCTCATTTCGGAAATATTTAGTTTGATGAAGATTTCCTCGTATTTCATGGCGAACACATTACTGGAAAAGATACCGTGTCGATTCACCGGCGGGGAATTTTCCGTGAGATGCCGACACGTAGATTTGGTCACGTTCAGTGAAAGTTCAGCAATTAATTTTAAATCTAAATACATTCCCCATGTTTCTTGTATTATAGGATCATGAATGTAGCACAGGATCGTGAATACAACACTTCTGCAGAACATAAAAAATCGAGATAATGGTGAAAAACTCAGATTGACTTTCCATGCCTTGTTGGCACACGTTACTCGAATGAACATGTTCCAGACATTGTAGAAAAACATATATTAAAAATATGATAAAACGAATATTTTTATGAGCCTAGAAGTCGAATCAATTCCTTTTTTTTAATTTTGTAACCCCATTTGTTTAACCACAGTAATGTCACATTATTATGACCATGTATTTGTCTGTAGTATATCCGTGATCATAATACATTATACTAATAGTACATCTTTTAGTTTTTTAAATGGAGATAGCCGTTAAATTCTACAGCAGACCATATATCTCGTGCCTTTTCATTCTCGAATATTCTTTCCGAATACAGTGGAATTCATTATGTTTTTCTCGTAAGGCTCGCACGTGTGTTATAACATTTACGGATCAACGTCACGAGAGGCATTATGGGATATGACGTCGCCGCCAAGGCGAAGGTCACAGGACCCGGGGCCAGTCTCTATGTATCCCAACGTTATTAATAGAGACGGGTATCCAGTCTACACCTGCACTTGGCTCCAGTGCCTGAGATGACGTCAGAAAATTCCGAGCGTGATGCTTTGCAACGTCATACTCGATCTTAGAACTTTTATCGCACTGTGACGGCTTCTAATGTGACGTCATGGATACCTGATCACGTTATCCGACGTCATCTCAGTCATTTCCCATTTTCATGTTGTTCACTAGACCGAATTGAAGAATCTGAGAATATTGATCCCTATATGAAATATGAGATTTCAATACTTGAAAATCTTTTGGGAAATGTTGCAAATGATCATGCTGTTCAGTTTACCCGAACAACTAAATTCACGCTACTACCTCTTTAATGAAACTCATATGTGCATCAACCCCGTTGTTCTCCATATAATGCTTCGCACCTACTGCACGAATGCCTACTCACTTCTGGACATGCGCAGTTGGCCCATTATAATCTAGCTCGAATGCCTGGCTCCAGGGATCTATAGTGTGGTGACACTCCCATATCTTTCCCCCTACTGGCTTTCCATATTGTGCTCCACACCTGCCTAAACAATCCGATTTGCGCTTTCCATACTACTCCGCGGACCAAAAGTGACATCATAAGCCTTGCGCGTGCGCAGTTAACATTGATGCGTCAAAGTTAAAATCAAAAAACGAAAAACGGACAAGTCGAGGCAATTTTCAATATTTGATTTTCGTTTTTGCGCGAAGTAAAACGAAAAACGAAAATTGAAAATTGAATGTCAAATTTCAATTTTTGATTCTGAGAAACCGAAAACGAAAAACGAAAATTGAAAATTGACGGTCAAATTTCAATTTTTGATTTCGAGAAACCAAAAACAAAAAACGAAAATTGAATTGTGCAAGGTTACACGGACCTATATTCTCTGTCTGTCTGATATTACGACAGTCCATGGTATCATCATCGGACCGATCGACAGTCCATTGTAGGTCAACATGCACTTGTGAATGATGCATATCCCAAGTGTCCCCGCGCGTAACCTCGTGACGTCATCTTCTGCCAGATTTTGGACGCTGCAGACCGTACTGTCTATCGTGGGTGAGATAATTTACTTGATGTAGATGTTTTGAGGTGTGTTACCTCCTTTTGTAGCCGGTGGCTACGTTGAATGTGTTGGCAATCGGTGGTTGCTTTTAATTTCTGTCACTGACAGTAATAAATATCGACCGGTGGTCGAGAAAAAGCATAGCGGTGCTGTACGTGTTATAACATATATCGACCGGGGTCGAGCATGGCGGTGCTGTGCGTGATTTGTGTAAACGATGAGGATGTTCTTTTGATCTGTTGATTGAATTTGGTACTTCTTGTGACAGGACATATTATTTGGGGTGCAACTACATCTTTTTTATGAGTGACTTGTTGAACAAATGTCAGTTTTAGACCATCTGCGGCGTGGTTTGAACGGGTGTTTACTTTACCCCCCCTCTCTCACCTCCTCTCCACTCCTCTCCCACTTCCCTAATCCCCTCCCCCCCTTCCCTTTCGCCTGGAAGACACCCAGTTGGGTGAAGTTGAGAGCCAGAGTGACTGAATTTATAACTGTTGAGCGGTGTTCATGATCTGGCGATTTACCAAGGAGCAATGTGTAAAATGCGGACTTCGGTAAATTATCCCTAGGGGGTTCTGCTATTGATGGATAATTGGGTCAGTTGTCTATCCATTCAACGCGTCATTACGGAGAAGCCACATGGATACAATGTTGCGATGTTATATTTGGGGGATAGAACAAACGTTCGTGCACCAAAGCATAACTGGTACGGTGTCTTTTATATTGTTGTGCATGGTCTGAATTGCTAATATATAAATGTAAATTTGTAAGATTTGGAAAACCAGTTCTTGGCTCAAGGGGGACTAATCCCCTAGTGGGCATTGTTCACGTGAGCCGAGGGCTGGGGTCCACTATCTATATCGAAATTCACAGGTACCATTGTGTTTTCTGCAGGGAATTATTTTTGCTATATAAAAAAAAAAGGTCCTACCAAGAATTTGTGTAAATGTATAGCTTTTTAGGGATGGTGGACCCTGGTCCTTGGCTCGTTATGATATTAACAGGTTTTACAGCTTCTGGAATAGATGTTTTATTGGGAATATACATGCATGGTTTTCCTGTGAAATTTGATTGGGGTTGTGTTTTTTCTTGGGGGATTTGTTTGGGGTTGGGGTTGTGAGTGATGGATGTTGGCTGGGATTTAAATATTATGGCATATACGATTTGGCCGAGGACTTCGAAGGCCATTTGATCCGCTACTAAACCGAGTTCACGGCATGAGTGGAGATAGGGGACATTTCGGATAGTGTCATATCCCAAGTGTTCCCGCGCGTAACCTCGTGACGTCATCTTCTGACAGATTTTGGATGCGAGCTTGAGCGGAGGGCAGCTGTAAGGTGAGATTTTGTGGGCAGTGTATATATAGTTGTTCTAGAATTCAGGCGGATTTGTCAGTTCGATTTTCCCACCCGTCCCCCCATTATGTCAAGATACGGCTGTCTCCATTGGTGCCTCGGACTCGACATGCCATTTGATCCGCTACTAAACCGAGTTCACGGCATGAGTGGAGATAGGGGACACTTCGGATAGTGTCACAGAGAGCACATCGTCTGATCTAATGATTCGCCAAATGGACTGTTGCCAAGACAAATGGTAGCTACAATGGACTGTCGACATATCTGATATATAATCATATGTTGCCTCATTATAACATTGCAGCTGTTATGCGGCTTCAATGTGAAGTGATTCAACCTACAGTTCATGGTCGCATGACAAATGGACTGGTGCATTCACCTATAATCACACTTGTCGATTCAGTAGGGTAATCAACTCTCAATTTTTTGTCGTTCCCGAGATAGGAGCGAAAAACCAACAGGGTGAAGGGCGGGGGGAGGGGGAAGGGAGTGCCCCCACCCGCCCATCCCACTCCCGCAGGCCAGGTAGGGTTAACAGAAAGACACTAACTATTCTACACTATTCTCTTATCTACTCTTATATCACTCACTGCCATATGATCTGGGCTAACACTTACCCATCACACGTCCGACCGTTAGTCTTGCCACCAAATACGACTTATTCGAATGACTCTCATCTGGGCCCTTTATCGCATCATTCATATACATTTTCAGCTTGGGAACAGAGCATCAAGAATGCATTTTGATATGGACGACTGGACGGGGTATTCCACAATCTATGCCACAAATTGAAAATACAATTCCTGGAATTTTCCAGTTATTTCCATCTTCACCAGCCAAGTCAACTACATCGCAAAGCTCTCTACGCTGCCTTGACATTCTTGGCTGGTGGCAGAGGTGTTCTGCTCTGCGCCACCTAGTGGAAGTTTTAACGACGAGCGACTTTTTGCCTCCAGAAGTTGTTCCCATTCAATTTCAAGTCGACCACACTCGTAAGGCGATTCGTTATCGTTCGACCGTGCAGCGCATCCCAAAAGCTGATTCAATTGATCAGAACATGGAAAGTGGCCGTGAAAATGCTTCTCCTGT
The DNA here is from genome assembly GCA_036873755.1 of Hanleya hanleyi. Classification (NCBI taxonomy): domain Eukaryota; kingdom Metazoa; phylum Mollusca; class Polyplacophora; order Lepidopleurida; family Hanleyidae; genus Hanleya; species Hanleya hanleyi. The sequence continues at coordinate 69,105 of JAVTVY010024235.1, forward strand.
TTTGTTTTTTTTTCGGTAGAATTTCCCCGCACATTCACACAGCTCGTTCTTATTGGGGGCCGCCATCTTGGTAATAAACTGCTACGTTACGCGCATTCTGATTGGATGCAGCAAGCCGTCTCTGCATCCCACTGACCGATGAGGATTATCGTTCCAACTTTACTAGAGAAGTATGCCAAGGCAATGTACAGAGCAACGTGATGTACGTCGACTTGGCTAGAGAAGATAAGTTATTTCTAAATGTGATTATTCCAATCTGATAGAAGCAAATATAAATCGGCAGCTGTGTCCCATCCTCTCAGATAACACTACTCATAGCAGATACCGATGAGAGAGAGAAAGCCCCAGGTTAAATATTTACGAAAATAAACAATTTATTTTATAAAGATTTACGACACAGTAATTCTTTCAAATTTCATGTTGACTGATCAATAATTTCACGTTAGTTATGGAACCATAACATGGGGATTTTTGAAACGGACTGTCTTTCCTATTATTCATGTCCAGATGTATTAAAATGAGGTAAAAGCAAACAAAAGAGTAATATCTAGCCCAACAAAATAATTTATTACTATTACCAGTTGCTCTAAAGTAAAATAGCTTTGACCCAAAAGTGGACCTGTCAGATTCACCAGTTGAACGACAAAGAATGTTAGGTGGGCAATAGATGATGCTTGCAGTAACCCCACACCTCCGAACTGTTAGCTAAAAGACAACGCTCTAAATGCTTTGAAGATGAACCGAAAGAATATTCCCGACCTTCAGCTCCATAATCCACCCCAACCCCTTCAGGACGTAGGACGAAAAGTGCCGAATTTATTCGTTATATTGCTTCTATTTGAAAAAAGTATGGGGATTCTGAATTTTTATTTGAGAACAAATATATCAATTCTACCACATATGGTAAATTGAAGACCATCTGACATTCCGAATGAAGTCTAATGCGCTTTAAACACGAAAACGTGTCATTCCCCTTCTAATCAGATGGTGCAGGATACATATATAAAATAATGCAATAGATCTACTGATAATATGGTGACGCTCTGTGGGGTTTTTGTTGGTTTTTTTTTTTTGCTTTTTTTTACTGTTTTTATTTCATGATTTGTCTTATGATTTGATTTGCATAACGTTATTACCGAACGCTTAAACACAAGTGAACGTGATCTTCTCACTTACGGATCTGTGGTTCTTTTCCTATATTGAGCAGTCAAGATGCATGTGGTGGTGGGGATGGTATATATGCGCGAGTGGTGTGGGCAATAATTAAGGCTTGGGTGGGACGTGGTGGAGGTAATTTATCCGCAGTGACACATACTTTTGCATCTATAGATATTGACTCATCCTAGTAGCGGCGGTTTTATCACCTAGTTTCAAAGATATTTCAAATATTTGATACGGATTAACGTATACACAAAAACACATCACAACGCCTTTCATTCAATGTACTGATGATTTGTGGAGAAAAGGTACATTGGATTGGATCTAGAGTGAATTCTGGAGAAACCGTAAACCAGAAGATAGCAATGTGTGAAGTTGAATGTAACGCAATTCCATAGTAAAACTGAAGTTGTCTTTGTATGGTAACTGCTTTGACACTTTTCTCTTTCAGTGGAGTGATGGTTTTCAAGAGATTCGGCGGGACCATCAGAATCACTGTTGATGTCTGGAGACCACCACCGGGCCAAACCCTCAGTCCTGGATAAATCATCAGCACCGGGCCAAACCCTTACTGATTAAATCCACATGACCGTATGGAAAAGCAGTGATAAAACATCTCACAAATTAAATTGCAAAGCATTCAAACTTAACTCAGATAAACAAATTATAACATGCTTCTCTGATCCCTGCAGACCAGCTTTCCTGAAAATCTAACATTGTTATTTCGTTTTACCGGATCAGATTTACTGCAAAAATGTTTTTTAAAAATTGTGTTTACAATAGACTCATTTCTCCTGACCAGATCTACTGCAAAAATGTTTTAAAGAAATTGTGTTTAAAATAAACTCTTCATTTGCTGCTATGTAATTTGTTTGTTGAATTTAGTCTTCGATGAAGTAATTACATGTACATGTATGTTAATATTATAGCCTAGATCGAGAATGAGCTGACATTGTAGAACTCGATGGTAGACAGGAGACCCCTGAACGAACGCCGCCCCGTAAGTGACACACAATATAAAATGCGATCCTGCAATCCTTTAAAAACGATCCGTTGGTACTAATTATGTAATCTGTTACAATCGATTAACGTCCGTTATAAACGAATGACACAATCCGTTATAACGAATCTAATCAAGTAAACCACAAAAATTTCCTAATCCACTAAACGAATTGGGAAAACGTAGTGTAAAGAATGATAAATTCGTTATAACAGATTACGTAATTTGTTATGTCGAAGTAGTAATTCGTTATAACGGTTAACGTAATTCGTTGTAACCAATAATGTGTAATAGCTAAAATTTCATACCATGAAAGCATAAATTTTACTCGTTGAATTATGGATTTACATGTGTCATGTTCAATTATTGCTGTCACACAACAACGCGATATGATATGATAGATTGCCGCAGAATGTGCTATCTTTACCGAGTAGATATGATACATTGCAGCAGAATGTGCTATATTCACCGGGTAGATATGATAGATTGCCGCAGAATGTGCTATCTTCACCGGGTAGATATGATAGATTGCCACAGAATGTGCTATATTCACCGGGTAGATATGATAGATTGCCGCAGAATGTGCTAACTTCACCGGGTAGATATGATACATTGCAGCAGAATGTGCTATATTCACCGGGTAGATATGATAGATTGTCACAGAATGTGCTGTCTTCACCGGGTAGATATGATAGATTGCTACAGAATGTGCTATCTTCACCGGGTAGATATGATAGATTGCCACAGAATATGCTATCTTCCTTGCTCATTATACAATCGGCTGGTAACTTTTCCTCCACATGTTAGTAATTTTAGTTTCCAGTACGCCGAAAGTGGACAATGACGTCAGCGGCCGAATTCACACAACGATCATGAGACCATTCACCTCTTATTTTAAGGATTTGATTCTCTCTACAGAATAGACATCACTTTGACACTTTTCGCTCCATAAAACCTTGCAAATCTTGCATCATAGCAAGGGCGTAGACAAGTTGGTAGATTTGGGGGGGCTTGAGAGGGGGAGAGTCTGAGAGCAGCTTAAGATTTTTTTTTGAAACTTGATGGTAAATTGGCACTCTCTGGGAGCATCTGAGTAGTATAACGTTGTAACAACTGAACTTTGATTTATCCCAAAATGTCTCATAACAAAGACGATCACTGCAATGATATACAAGCTGAAGTGATCATTCAGTCTCAGGTTTGCACTATATTTCAAGTTAATCCTTAGACAATACTGTCGTGCCCCGATAGCAGCGCGTGTCTGAGCACGTTTCGTCTCTGACGTTTCCGACGATATTTCTGGGACAATTTATCCGACAACATTGAAACTTCACACAGTAGATAAAAAAAATACTAAATTTATTCCCCTCCAGTAGTTCTCAATAAATCGCGAAAACAAAAATTAGATGGGAAATTTGTGAGATATTTTTGACTTTTTACGTCAAGCTCGCATGTTTTAACAATGGCAGATCAAAGTTATCGTGGCCCCAAAATAACATGGTAGGTATCGGTGACTTTGGTCAGTTCTCAACAAATTTTAATGAAAAGACAGAAATACAATTCGGGCTTTTTAGTTTATATACTGTGTGAAGTTTCAATGTTGTACGATTTTTCTCCGAAATATCACCATAAACGTCTGGGATTTATTATCTGGGAAAGACAGTAGGTTTATTTCTAGGGTTTCTTTATGAAAAGTAGTTGAGAGTTTGTATATCTCTTGTTTGTGAATAAAGAAGTACTGGGATCTCAATTGAAAAACAAAATAAGTTTGTAGTGAAAAAGTTACGAAAAATTCTCCTCATCGGAAGTTTTGATGTTTTTTGTCCAAATAGGCGGCATTTGATTGGATTTGGAGCACACTATTCCATTCTCGATTGAAGCCCGAAATCGTCAATCTATGGCTTTGATCACTGATCAATTGCAATCTTATTTTAGGCCTAATGGTATGCACTGGCGGTGATAAGTTTACTTCTCCTGTAATAATTGAATAAGATACGTGATCTTATATGCTATGTTAGGTTTCTTTTTCTTTCTTTCTTTCCTTTTTTCGTTTGTTTGTTTGTTTTGTTCTTTTTTTTTTTGCCGGCCGTCAAAATTTGGGGGGGCTCAAGCCCCCCCAAGCCCCCCCTTGCCTACGCCCTTGCATAGGGATATATATAGACGCTCATTGAAGACCCAAGTGTACATCAGATCCGATGTATCTGCAGTTCATATACTACTGATTACATCAGTGTTTTTCGCATATCTCATTGATGCTGCTTGATGTTGATTGACAATCAACGGTATAGGGTGTACTCCAAGACCATATAATCGACACTCCCAACACAAATACAACACGCCAACTTAATCCTGTCACTTCACAAAAGACGAGATTCAATTAGACACCATGCACATCCCATTTGGACCAAGTATGGCTCTACATCTCTCCAAAACTCACATACTAGGCATTCTTAGCCACTGTGCCTGTATGTTGATGAAACATTGTGATTGCTTGATGTTGATAGACTGTAAACTGTAAAGGATGTACACCCACAGTTCATTCGCATACTTCCACCACACCTAGACCACACCAAATCCAATCCAACGGTCATGAAACTTTATTAATCTACACAACGAGCTTCGATAGGACACCATTCGCGCCACATTTAGACCAAGTGTGGCCTCAAATGTCGCAAAAAAAACACAAGTGTCATTCCACGACACTTAAGGTGGCTCCCTGATTTAGATGCAAAGTCATGTCATTTTTCTCATATTTTTTGTATAGCTCAGGAAGTCCATCCTATATCAGAAAATGATATAAAAATTGGGGCATAGCGTATTACTTTTTTCTGATTTTCAGCTTGTATAACGTGTACCTGTGGGAATTGGTACAATGTGATTACTACATGTATGTAAAACACCCAGTACTTGACACATAATTGTTTTCAGAATATTCAAAACTCATGTCAATTTTCTCATTTTTTACTATGTATTCTTTGAAGTATGTAGTTTTTTAATAACTCAAATATAAGGTAGGTCGCCATCCAAAAAAGGGCATGAATAGGGCTCCGAATCTATTTACTCCCACACTTTTTCCCGCCATTTTGCATGAAATCGCAACAATGCAACGTCATGACGTCGACAAATGCCACGCCAACAAAGAGTTTGCCATTCGACGTCATGACGTCACAAGGGATGCTTAGTAAACGCAGCATGTCACAGTATCTCATTCTATCCATTCGCGCACAAGAGTACGATTACAAGCGAGGTAATTGCTATGCGCAAAAAGCTGCGCAGAACAGCCATTCTTGTAACCAGGGAGCCACCTTAAGTAGTATATAGAAGACGGATACACTATTATTGACCTCTTTGCACTTAAACTTGTGGCGATCACGTGGCGGAGGTCAAAGGTCATTGAGTGCACTTGAGCTGACCTGTATCCCTTCATCTCGTCTCTGAACTTGGATCATGTTTAGACATGTTAGGGGATTCCTCCGCAGTGATGCGGTTTGGCCGTGATGCGGTCTGCCTCCGCGGACAGAAAGTAGTCCCAAGTATATAGAGGGCTGAGGGTATGTCTGACTGTATGGAATGCATGTATTGACTTGTGTCTGGGTTTTTTCGATCACGGGGAGTGCGCAGGTGTATCCGGTCTGCGTGAATCGGGCGTGACCTGGGTGTGACTGTATGGGATGTACTGACTTGGTTCTGTTATTTTTTTCATCATGCGGCGGTCACGTGATTAGGAGTGCATATACGGACTTGTATGCCGTACATTCATTTGAGTCGGGGACTTGGGGTCCCTACGGAAGGATTTTGCAAGTCATGGGTGGGTGTATGTAAAATTAGGATTTGTCCCGAAAATATAAAAAGTGGAACACGGACTTTACCGCTAAAATAGGGAAAAACTCCTATCAACCCTATCCCAAAGGGCTAATATCGGTCCCTGGCTTATCGGGGCCTGCTGGGAGAGTGGGGGGAGTGGGTGTATGTAAAATTAGGATTTGTCCCGAAAATATAAAAAGCGGAACACGGATCAGCCCTATCCAAAAGGGGTCATATCGGTTCCCGGGCTTATCGGAGTCTGGGTGCATGGGTGGGTGCATGTAAAATTAGGATTTTTCCCGAAAATATAAAAAGTGGAACACGGACTTTACCCCTAGAATAGTGGTAAACCCCTATCAATCCTATTTCAAAGGGCTAATATCGGTCCCGGGCTTATCGGGTTCTGCCTGGAGTGGGTGTATGTAAATTTAGGATTTGTCCCGAAAATATAAAAAACGGAACAGGGACTTTCCCCCTAAAATAGGGGAAAACCTCTATCAACCCTATCCAAAAGGGCTTATATCGGTCCCCGGGCTTATCGGGGCCTGCCTATCAAGTCAATCGGGTGGGTGTATGTAAATTTCCTCCGGAAAAAAGCGGAACCCGGACTTTACAATAGGGGCCTGTATTATACAATATACGTGAAAATGCCTGTATGGGGTATGGGGGTGGTCAATTTTTTGGGGGGGTTTACTATGGGTTGTTTGGTCTCGTTTTTCTCGTCTCGCCACGAAAAACACAATGGGAGGAGTCCCGGAGCTGAGCGGTGAAATTTTTCGAAAAGTATCGGGTAGGTCTGGATATGGGCCCATACTGGCTATGGAGGTATAGGTCCATCCTGGGATTTTTTTCGTGAGTTTCACTATGGGTTGTTTGGTCTTGTTTTTCTCGTTTCGCCACGAAAAACACGATGGGAGGGGTCCCGGAGCTAAGCGGTGAAATCTTTCGAAAAGTACCGGGTAGGTCTGTATATAGCCCCATACTAGCTATGAGGGTATAGGTCCATCCTGGGAAATTCACACACGCTCATTGTGATATGGGTTGTTTGGTCTTGTTTTTCACGTCTCATCATTTAGAACATGATGGGAAGGGTCTCGAAGCGAAACGGTGAAATTTTTGGAAAAAGTTCACCGAGGCCTGGGTAGGCCCATATAGTCCTATACTGGCTATGGAGGTATAGGTCCATCCTGGGAAATTCACACTCGTTCATTGTGATATGGGTTGTTTGGTCTTGTTTTTCACGTCTCGTCATTTAGAACACGATGGGAAGGGTCTCGAAGCGAAACGGTGCAATTTTCGAAAAAAGTACCGGGTAGGTCTGTATATAGGTCCATACTGGCTATGGGAGATAGGTCCATACTGGGTGGACGTTTTGGGGTGTAGGTGAGCCCCTAATGGTCCTATGGTGTCGTGTGAGGTCTTATTTTGAAGCTCTCGTGAAGGAGCACCCGACTGGACTAATGGTTCGTCCGTTTGCAATATTCTGCGCGTGCGCAGTCTGGTCACTATGGATCCAAATGTTCGTGGGAGGTGTCAAAGTGAAGCTTTTGTAGAGTAGAGTCAGAATGGCGTGTTGTTTAGTGCAAGTCTCGTCAATTTGAGGGATATCCACAGCATCTGTGACGTCATTGGTGACGTCATCAGTACGAGTAGTAGCGAAAGTGGGCATTTTGGGGCAGTGAAGGATGGTATTTGGTGTAGCGATGGACCATCCTTGGTCCGAATGCGTTGCGGGAGGTGTCATGTTGTAGCTCTCGGGGTGGGGACCCCGATTTGAGGGATATCCACAGCATCTGTGACGTCATTGGTGACGTCATCAGTACGAGTAATAGCGAAAGTGGACATTTTGAGGGTGTGAAGGAAGGTATTTGGTGTAGAGATGGACCAGCCGCGGTGCGAATGCGTCGTGTGAGGTGTCATCTTGTAACAACGCTCGTCAACGCCAAGCTTAATGCTTCAACGCCCTGTTGAAATAGCTCAGAAGCTCTGATTTTCTCGATATTCCATGGAATTGTCACTAATTCTTCAAAATGCAGTGACGCCCGTCAACGCCCTTCGTTACGCCTTGACACTCTAACATAACGCCTTGACGCCATGATATAGACCGGAGAGAGAACAACAACAACAACAAGGATACCACATGAGAGAACAACAACAACAACAAGTTTTTTTTCATATAGTTTATTCTCCCCAATGTTACATCATACCCACGCTGGGGGAGTCGCGTTGGGTATGTTTACAACTCAAGAAGACTCTTGTCCAATCAGAGGGTACCATTTGCATCTGTCATATTCGTTCCTGTCCGTTAGAAGTATTCTTGTCCAATCAAAAGTCTCCATTTCAGAAAGTTCCATCTTCGGCCATGTTCGCTCTGAACCGTTTGTTCTAATCCTCGTCGGGCAGGTCAGGATACCGTTGAGGTAACGTATCCTCAGATAGTTGTTTGCGCATTCTGAGTATCTATCAGTGCATGGGTGAATACATTCATCCGATGGGAAGATTCCGTAATTTGATCACGAAAAACGTGACATTGGTGACCCTTTCCACTATCCACTTGGTGTTGGGGCGCTGTTCATAGGTCCATCTCAAGGGATCCAATTGGTCCACTTGGTCCAGCACGGGCTGTAGCGACACCCGGTTAATGATGGTAAACGGTTGGTCAAATACCCGAAAGTTACTGCTCGGGTAAAAGTATCGGACTTGGCCTGCCTCCTTATGCTGCAGTACATAACCAAACGCCAGATTTAATTTGAAGGACGTAGCTTGGTCATTGAAGATGGCTTCCACGTAGCTGCATAGACGGGCGAGGTTGGTCAGTCGGAAATTGTAGATATCTTGAATAGGGCGATGACGGTGGAAACAGTGCCGTATCATGGGCCAATGGCGCCGATAGATGTCACTCACTGGATGGGCGTCGTGTAAGAGATCGCTGGGAACATCCACCGTTCCAGAAAATGTTCGATGTCGTCAGGCGTATAACTCGAAACCGTAACGCTGGGGTCCGGCTGGATATCCAGGCCCTCCTGGACTGTGGGTATAAGCGAGCTCTCCGTGATCGCATCACCAGTGGCATTCGTCTCCCCGGGTTCATCTTCACTGGGTCTGACCTTCCGCGGCTCCACTTTAGTCGAAAGTTGTCGCCCAAACCGTAGAGACGTTGGTGCTGTCTTAACCGACTGGGTCGTTTGAAGAGTGGACCACAATCGTTACATTGTACCGTCGCACCCTCGTGGATTCCCCTCTCATGGCGCAGTAAATTATCCTCCCGATTGAATGACCGTGCGCAGATTATACAAGTATACCGTGCATCGTTGTGGGTGGAGGCCTCGTGGCGTCGTAAACTTTCTATATGAGTAAACTGCTTCTGGCAAGCTGTGCAAGATAACATGTCGGCTGTGGATCTGGAATGACGAAGGCCGTAAAAATTCTGGCTCTTATAGTCCAACATAGAAGTACCCGGATGTAGGCGCGGACGTCAGCGACAAGAACCCGGATGTACAAGAACCCGGATGTACCCGGATGTAAAAGTCCCCGGGATGTAAAAGTGCCCGGATGTTCAATTCACTCCGCCCACTGGAAAATCTCCTCTCTCCTCGTGCAAAGATCACACCCGGCCAAGGGTACACCTTCAAGGCAGGTCAGGCATCGCTGGCGATGGTAGCGAAGATCTCCGGGCTCTCCCCTGGTTGAGCTGTAACCCACACTGAAGAAATCATCAATCATTTCCATAGTTATGGGCGGGTATCTTTTGGTAACTATAAGTTACCTGGAGTGTTATCAACAGTCACAGAAAGACTGTTAAGGTGACTCGCTCAGAATATTGGAAACATCTGCCATATTTCTCCAAACATTTCCAGTAACTGTCACGAGTTAGGATCAAATTGCTCAAAATGCATTTTCGCGGGACTATAGACATACATGTACGTATCACACGTTATGGCTCGATCTCATTCATCATAAGCTTGGCAGATTTTTCCAGTATTCTGAAATTCTGATTTTCACAGTCCTCTTTCTTGGGCTGTTGATACAGCTCATGTTAGTCCGGTGGCTTAAGTTCAAGATCGTGACTGACTGAAATAAAGCACCATATTTTGCACAGAGGCTCATTTGGGCATAAGGAATGATCTTAGAAGGGGTGCCCATTTCTACAGCAGGCAGAAGGCCCTTAATTTGCATAAATATAGTATGGCCGCCATAATACATACAGTAGCCTCCTGTTGGCGACTAATTGACAGATTGAATCGCCTTTTTACACGAGATTGGTTTTCTACGAACCTGACTGACTCAAGAAGGAAATACTAACGATAACTGGAAATTTTATTACCCGTTGAATATCCAATATGGCCGCCAGAGCGTCACAAATAATGGTATTATTGCTATACACATGTATGTGTGTTTGCATACATGCTAATATATATCATATATATTTATAAAGGCTTCATTGAGTGGTTTCTGTACATGTAGCTCTGTTATGATTGACTCGATCAAGCACGCATGAAGATTATTATTTTTCTCTATAGATATCCAATATGGCCACAAGCGCCTCATCCTCAATGCTGATTATCGGTACTAAAAACAAATCAGTTTCGAAAGATGAAACTTCAGGTTATCGTACATGCCATGGTTGTGAACCACATCAAATGTTGCCAATTGGATTCTTCTTCCCGGCTCCTTACATGTAAATTAACATGTGTAAATCCAACGGTAAAGGGAGTTACTCTTCCAACACCGATTGGAATCGGGCTAAAACTGTGCTAAGTAACTACCCCGAGGTAAATTTACTTGTTTCAAGTTTCACAAACAGTTTCGATATTTGGCACTCGAGAAGATATGCTGATCCTTCATCTGCTATGCAAAACCCTGCTATCGTAGAAGCTAAATTAGACAAAGAGTTGTCGAAAGGTCGAGTTGCTGGTCCCTTCTCTACCCCTCCTTTTGACAACAAGGTTTGCTCTCCATTAGGCTTAGTCCGCAGAAAGGAACCTAATACTTTCAGGGGCTCTTGGTGGCCGAGTTGTCGAAGGCGCATCGCTGGTGATTGCAAGCCTCACACCGCTGAACCGGCACGGATTCGAGCCTTGCTGTTGCACGTGTAAAAGTTTGCCAGTTATTGCCGACGGGCCGGAGGTGGTTCTCTTCCGGTATCCCAGCTTCCTCCATCATTAAAACTGTCTGTCACCATATGAATGAAATAACTTTGAATGTGATATTAACCAAATCCACCCTAATACCTTTAGGGTGATAACGATTTATCTTACCCTGAAAAATTCAACAGGACATATGATGTGTTGAATACGTAGACATTAGATATCGCGATTGCACAAGTTCAAAAACCACTAAAGCCTGATGGCAAAAATCTATTTAGATGACGCCTTCCGCATCATACCTTTCAAGCCAACGATTCACCCTTTATTGGGGTTTACCTGGGGTGACAAGTATTTTTATGGTCGGTGCCGCTCAATGGGATGTTCTACATCCTGTAAGATATTAAGGAGCTCAAGTCATTCTCTGCTATCGGTTGTGGCTACAAAATTCGGCATATCAGAGGTGATCCACATACTGGACGACTTCATGTTCGTCGGTCCAGATGACGCTAGCCACTGTTCTGTAGCTCTCAACACTTTCACTTACTTGTGTGAGTATTTGAATCAGATATGCTAAGACTTACTACCCATCAACTACTATGGTTATGAATGCGATTCAACTGGATTCCAGAACTATGAAAGCATCATTCCCTGAAGACAAAATTCATAAACTGAAAAGCATGCTGGGTGAAATCTCGCGCCGCAAAAAGGTAAGCCTGGTGGAACTGCAATCTCTCGTTGGCTAGCACAATTGTGCATGTAAAGTCGTCGGGCCCGGCAGGGCATTTCTCCGCTGCATGAAAGACATTAACAAAAGTTGTATCACAGGCTCACCATCACATTCGCTTGAACGAAGCTAGAGCCTCTGTTAATGCCTGGCTTGTATTCCTGGAGTCCTCCAACTTGGGCATCCTCTGATGTGATCAAACCAGACCAAACTGTTTCCGACGCTGCTGGTACCTTGGGTTTGGCGGCTATTTTTGGATCTTCGTGGATAGACCAAGAATGGCCAGCACATCTTGCCCACGTACACACCACGGTCCTTGTGCTTGCCGTGGAAATTCGGGGCCATAAACTGGCAAATCATAACGTTCTCTTTCTTTGTGATAATATGGCCCTGGTTGAAATAATCAATCACCACTCTTTCATTGCTGATGGTGCGTCAGTTAGTAGTTGGCTGCCTTCGAAATGACATTCTGTTCAGATCAAAACATATTTCGGAACAATCTTATTCCTGACAAACTCTCGCCGTTACAATTTCAGGAAGCGCTGTCTCTAGCCCCTTGGCTCAATCGCTCGTCAACTCAATACCCTGTATGTTGCTGAGTCTTTGAAGCAGACAGCTAGAGTTCATCTGACGGCGTCCCTTGCTGAATCTTCCTTGAAAGTATACAAGAGCGCGCATGACAAGTATATAGAGATTTCCTCAATAGCACTGGTCAGTGTGCCAGTAAGATATTCCTCATCTCATCGGCACAGTTGGTTTCCTTCAAAGCATTCTTGCATATCCATAAGTATGCACCCTCCACAGCTTATACATTCGTATCGGCTATCAGTTATGTGCACAACTTGACTGCAGTACACGATCCTGTTCAGCTATTCCTTGCCAAAATGCTACTTACGGACATGTCAAACTTAAACAGCCGGATACCAGACTGCCCATAACTAAGGATATCCTCCATCAGATATTTGATGCTATACCCCACATTGTATTCATGTAATTCTTTTACGAGCAATGATCTTGGTAGCATTTCATGCATTCTTACTCGTTAGTGAATTGACAGTTCGTTCAAAACAAGACAGCAATAGCAATGTTCTTCAATACAACGATGTCTCTTTCTCCGATCAATCTGAAAGGTTACAAGGCATGCACATTATTATCCACAACTTCAAACACAACATATCCCATAAACCAGTTCATTTGTTTATACTGATAATATTAGATATTGCCCAGTTCAAGCAATCCGTGCATATTTTCGGTGACATATTTCACATCCGAGGCCGGACCCCTGTTCCAATTTGCAGAGGATGCGCCCGTTTCAGCTACATATTTCTCAGCTCATGTAAAAAACGGAATCGCTTTAATCGGCATTGATCCTCTTTAATAGGCCATAGTTTTCGCATTGGCGCCGCCACTTCATCTTCAGCAGCAGGAATCCCGAATAACATATTCAAGAGTGTGTAGATGGAAGTCTAACGCTATATTAGTATGACACATTTCACTTGGTAGCTATGAATTATCCAGTCACGGGTTGCATTGTATGGTAGCCCCAACGAAATTATTGCATAAAAAGGATCTGGTTCAACTTGATCCAATTTGGCAACGGTCAGTCAGGGCCATCTGAGTCAGTTATATATGATTATTTTCTAATATTCGCTGTATACCTAACACCAAGAAAAAAATATAAAAAAACAATTCAAAATTTCGGAACGAAAATTCGTCAAAAATTGATCATATTTTGGTTCTGACGTAGCTGTAACGTCATTATGGCGGCCATCTTGGATTATTTTACATTTCTCGCTAGACCTTTGCCAACACTATAAGTGTGGAAATTTTCAGACTTTTACCCCAGAGGATGGCGAATATATGATGTTTTGAAAATCGTTGGGATAAAAATTGCCATTAATAGGCCCAAAATGACCCCGGGCCCCTAATGGGCCACATATTGCCTCCTGGGCCTCGAAATCGGGAGCACCCCTCCTGATATTGTTCTCAGTGCCTCTGACGACACGTGTGCCAAATTTGCTGCTTTATTTCACTCTGTCACGATAAAGTGAAAATCTGGGCTTAAGCCGCCGGACTACGTAGAACAGAGAAGACATTGATACTGAGTATAACCAATCTTGGCCTACCAATCAATTCAGTTATGATTAATCTATAACCGAGTGTTCCCTTCATTTGTTCTTGAGGCGGATGAAGCTGTGTGTTTGGGTGTCTTGGTTTTCTAGGTAATTCTTCATTTTTCATAAAAATATATACTCTAACTCTCGTTTGCGCCTCTTCATTCCCATGCAAGTGCTCTTTGGCTATTATTTTTTTTTATCTGTATCTCCAAGTGGACCGTTTGATGTGACGGTGGCTTCATAACAGGCAGAGCTTTCCTGCCCTGACATTTTCATAACAGATTTGGTGGCCATATCTTGTATTTATTGAAGTCATTCCACTAACCCAAAGTACATTAGCATGTGTGACAATTATTTTCGAATTTCAAATTGATGTTGCATCCAGGATGTTTATTGCGCACTCCAACATTACCATCATAACATGGACTTGAACACTGGATAAAATGACATCATTTGACAGCAATCAAAGTCGAAGGTAACAATAATTGTCTCCATGGCAATAATAATCTGACCTGCAGGTACATGTACACTCTCAAAACTACTGTGTACAAAAAGTACACAAAGTGTGACAAAATTTATCATGCACAGTGGTGTGTACCTTTTATACACACTTTTGTGTGAGTCTTGTACATTTCGGCATAATTTGCTTGGAGAAGTCCACAAAGCAGTGTATAAAGTGTACACACCACGTTGTGTATGAAAATTTTTGCCACACTTTGTGTACTAATTTGAACACTAGTTTTGAGAGAGTAGTTGCTGGTCAGTAGTATATATACATCAAACCGTTGTCATCATGTCACCACCAGATATTTAGTTCATGCTCAATAAGTTGTTATCTGCGCAAATATACTGGCTCTATTATTTGCGGAGGGAAGGTGGCAAGGTATTTCAGTAAATCCTATCATAATGTAAAGCCACAGATATGACAACTCAGAACTGGCAGTCACTTTTGTTGTATGGTATGCCCTGGTCCAATCTCTCTCTGCTGAATAAGGCCTTTTTGACGTGTAAGTCATGGCTCACCCAGAATATGACGAAACGTTTACTGATCAAAAA